>JACXGK010009832.1:0-19132 GCA_016801125.1 Novumbra hubbsi
AAACCTGGACGTGACCTCACTGTGTCCAGCCCACCTTACAAAACCTGGACCTGACCTCACTGTGCCCAGCCCACTAATCCTGGACCTGACATCACTGTGCCTATCCCACTGAACCTGGACCTGACCTTAATGTGCCCACCTCACTAAACTTGGACCTGACCTCAATGTGCCCACCTCACTAAACTTTGACCTGACCTCACTGTGCCCAGCCCACCTCTCTAAACCTGGACTTGACCTCACTGTGCCCAGACCACCTCACAAACACTGGACCTGACCTTACTGTGCCCACCCCACCTCACTAAACCTGGACCTGACCTCACTGTGCCCAGCCCACCTCACTAAACCTGGACCTGACCTCACTGTGCCCATCCCACTAAACCTGGACCTCACCTCACTGTGCCCACCCCACCCCACTAAACCTGAACCTGACCTCACTGTTCCCATCCCACCTCACTAAACCTGGACCTGACCTCACTGTGCCCAACTCATTAAACCTGGACCTCACCTCACTGCGCCCAGCCCATCCCACTAAACCTGGACCTCACCTCACTGTGCCCAGCCCACCTCACTAAACCTGGACTTGACCTCACTGTGCCCAGCCCACCTTCCAAACCTGGACCTGACCTCACTGTGCCCATCCCACTAAACCTGGACCTGACCTCACTGTGCCCAACTCATTAAACCTGGACCAGACCTCACTGTGCCCACCTCACTAAACCTGGGCCTGACCTCACTGTGCCCAGCCCACCTCAATAAACTTGGACCTGACCTCACTGTGCCCAGACCACCTCACTAAACCTGGACCAGACCTCACTGTGCCCACCCCACCCCACTAAACTTGGACCTGACCTTACTATGCCCAGCCCAGCCCACTAAACCTGGATTTGACTACACTGTGTACAGCCCACCTTACTAAACCTGGACCTGACCTCACTGTGCCCAGCCCACCTCACTAAACCTGGACCTGACCTCACTGTGTTGTAAGTGGTGTCCCTGTGAACCAAAATCATCTAATATCTTGGCGCTCCTGTTCTTCTGGCTAGGAACTCTGCTTGCTAGGCAAGATTCAAACTCTCCATACTCATTTCCATCCAGGGCAGTCACTTTATTTATATATATATTTTTACAAAAGCTGAGAATGGAATGTTGGAAGAGGATTGTTCATATTGTAGAGTGGACCTCTGAACAGATGTGTGTATCTTCTGTGGGGTTCTGGTGTTTTAGGTGTGTTTTATTCTTTAAGGAAATTCACTATTTGACATTTTAGTTATTCTAGACATTTTCTAGTGTGTCCGTTCGTTATTTTTGTTGGACTTAGCTTTTCATTTTTTTGGGAGCTTTTTCTTTTGAGAGACATTTTCAACACTGATTAGCCACCAGAAAGTCTGTTGTATATACTACCTCAGCATCAGACCACCAGTGAGTAGTCTTTATCTACCATGTGATATCCAGATAACACTCCTACACAACCTTCTTTTCATTTGACTATTAGGTTAATTTGCCTCTGTTCGGGGAAAGGATTTGGTCAGATTTGCTGTATGATAAGTATTTGTTTTGCTCTCTCCAAGTCAGCCTGAACATTAATTGTTGCGGCAGTGTTTTTCCTTTGTTTCCTGGTCCAGTTTTGGTTCTCATTCCCCGGAACGTGCCATCTATAAAGGCCTCCCTCTTTCCTTCCTTCAGAGTTCTCCAGTCCTCCCCCTCTTACCTTTACTCAGACATACCCAGTCAGACACACTGAGTAGATGGAAAATATGACTGTCTTGTTCCCTGACTCCAGATAATATGTCTGCTGCTGGTGCTCTGCTAGCAGACATGACCAAAGTACAGGGGAGGAGGGACTCAAAGTATATTAAAGACAGCGAGCAGTTTTCTCTGGGGGGGGGTCACTTGTTCATATTGTTATGCCATAACGCCCCTGGCAAAGTGTTTTTGAGGGAACTGTTTGTTCGTATATCTAAATAATTTACACAGATCCTTAAAAGCTATTTGCATAAACCAACAAATTGAAATGGTTAATTCATGACATAAAACATGTCAGTCAGACACAAATGATTTACTCTTCGTAGATCATATATTTCACTAAGCAGTAATATACAACTGTATTTCACGGTTTAACCATCAAATAGTTGCTTTTCTGACTCCTGTACTCTAATCGAGTGTCACCGCAATGACAGAAGCACTAGACTAAACCCAAGGTCCTGACATGCTCATCTAGGAGCCCCTTCCCATCGACAACCCCTCTGTCCCGTCTTTTCCAACCAGAAAGTGTCACATTAATCACCGCATTTGAGGTCACACTCTCACACAGGCACAACCTCATTTTGTTTTTACGTGGTGCCCGAGGCACCTGGGGGAGGCACTAGGCCGGGTTAATGCCTCCCCCTTCCCCAGTTTGCACAGCCCTTGGGCTTCCCAGTCGGCAAACGTCACTGTCAACGGTTCGATTCCCACAAAAAAGTATGCGCTCCACACTTCAGGTCACTCTGGATAAGAGCATCTGCAGAATGACTTATGTAAAGTCAGCCTTAGACCCCCACACCACCTGGGAGGCCCGAGGGAGAGACTATTCTGTCGGAAAAAGGGGAAGGCAGGATTTAGGAGGGGTTGAACATATGGGGAAAAGAAAGGGATGTTATTTTCTGCGAGGGGCGTGTTCAAATTGAAATCTTATGTTAGGAGCTTCTCCAACGTGGCTTGCGGAAAGTGAGGTGCATCAGGCTGTTCCCTGTGCCCTGTAAACTGACACAAGCACAGCATCCGGTGCCATTTGATAAGACGGATGAGGCCTGACCCACACACGCAGGCATGTGTTAAATGGCAGTCGCTTTGGGAGATATACAGGGGAGACTTCCAACCTGCTCGACATAAGCCATGATTTCCACTCACCATGGCCGACTCTCCTCCTCCTTGACGCTTTGCCAGGGCTGCATCTGTGGGAAAGAGACTTCATGGCTTTTATTCACGGTTTATTTCGAACTCCCTTCTAACTCTACTTTTGTAGTTCCCTCAACTCCCTAGAACCATCTTTATTGAGGCTGCGCTTTGGTTTATTGTTCCAGCTAGCATCAGCAAACATGAGATAGGAATTGTTACCTACATGAGGTTGATTGTTAAAAGCTGCCTTTAAAAGCTGTCGGGACTTGTTGATTTTTTTAGTTTTATTCTGAAGGTCCTGATTTAATTTATATTGTGGTCAACTGTGTACTTTTATCTTCTGCAGTACATTATGGCATGTAACAAAAATATTAGACAAGATACATTAAGCCACGGCCGATGTCCTTCACACCCTGTAAGTATGAAAAAAGTATTGAGGGAAATGAACTTGGTCAGGATGAAGTATCTCTCAGTTACCCCGGTTACCTGACACCCCATTGCAAGGCAAGCGCCCATAAACTGTCAGACGGCCGAGGGGAGATAGTCGGGAGATGGATGGGGATGATTGAGTCAGTAGGAGAGGGAATAAAATGGAGACAAGAAGAGGGAAAGAGCCAGAAAGTACGAGAGATGGCGTAAGCGAAATAAAGTAAGAGCGAAAAACAGAGTGAGAGATGGAGAAAGAATTAGAGGGAGAGAGAGAGGGAGAGAAAAAGGGGCTAACCTCAGCTTTGACTTAGCCAGGATGGGATGTGGAGAGTTTTGGAAACTTGGGAGGAAAATGTGCCCTTCGCACCGGTGAGTCATACACTCCCCTCCAGCTAAAACCAACCTCCCAAAAAACTCTTCAGACCAGGGGATGCTTTTATAGTCTATAAGACATGGTTTCTACGAAGGGCTGTGCTTTTCTCCGTGTCAGCGCTGTGCAAAACCATGTGGAATTCCAAGTCAATTCCCTCACCATGATTTGATTACGTCTCAAGAACAAAACACCCCCACTTCAACAGAGGCATTTGGTTCGGTCTGATTGACAGCATGCCACCAGGAAGACCCAGAGCATGCATGTGATCACCTCGCACGGCAACCATACCTTGCATGCCTCTGTTCACACACCCATCTCCGAGTTTCCCATATTTCTCTCTTCCTACCGAACCAAAAAAGCAGATGTTATCATCCGCAATAATTCACTCACGGCAGCCTTGGCGATCGGTTTCCTCCCTCCCCAATCTGTTTTCACATATTCTATTTCCAAATTCTGCCCTGTGTTATTCTTTTGTGTGGAACATCAAGAGTGACATTATTCCACTTGGCAGATAGACATACGTCTGTCCCAGTATCTCTTCCAAGTTAGTATTACATCCCTGAGATGAGGCCAACATGCATTAGCTAAACCACCGTTGAATTTAGACTTTTTTCCATTGACATTGGCTGAAATAGATTGTTCCTCGTAATGTAAAAAGCAGCAAATTCAAATACTAAAACATCTTGCCTATGAACCGTGTTTGAAATTACTTTCCAAACATCATTCAGATGTTTCTTTTTCAGTCACAACAGCACTTTGTTTTACAAGTCTTTGAGTAACCCTGGATTGACCGTGGACTCAGAATTCATCTTATGCGCAACGGGCAAGAGGTGAATTGTGTAAATACACTGATCAAATAGTAAGAGAACATGTAATCATCACAGTACAACATCAAGTCAATTAGACATCAAGGATATCAATCTGTCCAGTTAGGAAGCGTAAGCGATTGTGAACCGATGTCACGTGTTTAGTGCAAATGACAGCAGGTGCCCTGGAGAGGCACAACAAGACAACCCCCAAAAAGAAAATGGTTTTGCAGATGGTTACTTCTGACAATTGCTACCTTCTTATCCTTCCTGACTGACTATTCTCTAGTTTAGCATTTTGCTAATGTCATTGTCACTACTGGTAGGCGATGCATGCAGCCCATTCAGGTTGCACAGTTGGTCCAGCTCCTCCAGGATGGCACATTTGTATGTAAGACCAGTATCTGCTCTTTTGTGCGAGGAGGAAGAGGAGGAGCACTGCCAGAGCCCAAAATAATGACCTCCAGCTGGCTACCACATGTGGCAGACGTGAAAGAGTCTGACTGGTTTGGCAATAGGTCAGTGACGGTCTGGGGAGGCATATCCTTGACTGCTGTTAGGTATCGGGATGTAATCCTCAGACTCATCAGACCTATGCTGGTGCAGTGGGCCCCCGGGTTCCTCCTGGTGCAGGAATATTCCCGGTCCCATGTGGCCAGAGTGTGTAGTCAGTTCCTGGATGACGAAGGCACTGATGCGATTGACTGGCCCCTCACGTTCCCCAAACCTGAATCCAATTGAGAACCTCAGGGACATTATGTATTGGTGCCCTGAATGATGCCCTGATGCCCTGAACCATGTCTGGGAGGAGATCCCCCAAGACACCATCCACTGTCACATCAGGAGCAAGAACAGATGTTGTTCAGTGTGCATACAGGCACATGGGGGCTATACACACTGATTGACATTATGAAACATCCTGGGAATAGTTTACTTAGATTTTCTTTGTTTGAATCCATCCCACAATTGTTTGGTACATAATTTTGTTCTAAACAAATTACACAGTGTAATGTAAAGATTTTGATCTTTAATATATTTTATTCATCTATACCCGATATGTGATTTAAGTATACCCTTAATATTTCTGGCAGTGTATTTAGTTAGTGGTGTAAGACACAAATTTTGTTTGACCTGACAAAGATCCTGCTCTTTAAAAATAGAGCATTATCAACATACAAGTCCTCCTGGATATGTTAAAGAATACTCAATTAGGTCAGAAAAAAAAGTGGCGGTTAAAATCATTTAAGAAATCAACGTCATCCTCAGGCTATTGAGCACAGCAAATATATAGTTCTGGTCCAAAGTTGTACTAAACCTCAAAGAGCAGACAACAACAAGAAAATGATGCATATGGAATAACCTGGTGTGACATGACAAAGAAGCCAGGTTTGTACAACGTATCACTGCCATAAACCTTGTAAGTTCTACTCAAACAGGCGGTTTAGTAGAATGGATGTTGGATCTAATGGAAGTTGGATCGATGCTGCTTCGCCCCATATCTGCTCCAGTGAAAGTTGTACCTAAACAGAGGGAGACGTAGAGCAATCAAGGGACCCAGCCGTTTGGCACACTGAGTATCTAACCTCTCTGTTGGGTTGTCTTCCTCGGGCCGGTCACTGAATGGTGCTTGGGTTCACAAAACATGGGTCAAGGTGTAATGGGTGACGTGTTGGTGGACCAAGCAGATTAAAGCTTCATAAACGGCTAATGCAGATCTTCTGCGCATTTGGACTGAAGTGTCTGGAAACAATTTACACAAACAAAAAAACAATGATCAAATGAATGTATTCATGAATTCAATAATGTTTGTGCTGTGATTGCAGCTACTTTAGTTGGCCTATTTTGTTATGGTTAGGCCTGTTTTCTCGTTGTGAAGGTGTGGTTTGTTTTTACTTTGGTCTGTCTTGTAAAGCCTAATGACTGTTGATATCAGAGTGAAACCTAAATAGCATTCAAGTCAACGTTGTCACTATAAAGGCATCTGTAAATTAGAAACGTGTATTGGCAGAGCACCAGGGCGCATTTTGCAATTACTTGACTTTCCATGGGGGCATTTTGGGAATGTTTCATAAACGATGAATATGTGAACAGGTCAGCAGAACCATTTGTGCTGGGGAACCGTTTGTATTGGTCTGAAGACTGAAGGGAGGATTATGAAGCATCTGTAATGTCATTCAAAGGCTACATAAACGTAATGTACTAGATCTGTCTTAAAGTCTGAGGGTCAAAGGTTAAATATCATAACGGCAATTAAGTATTTCTGTTGTCAAATGCACAAAAAGACATAGTGTCATTCTGAACAGTGATATTCTTGACATGGCACGAGATATCTACAGAGTAAAACAAGTGAGAATAAAATATGCATAACAATGTAAACTAACAGCAATTCCAAAGAGCGTAGAGAAGGGTTATAGGGACAATGGAAAACGATATTAAATATTAGAAGTATAAGTATAACAGTGCCTATGAAAGATACATTACAACATGCTAATGTACACTGAATGTGCATAGAAAGTCCTCAGAGTGTTCATGTGATTAATATAATCATAGATCAGTGTTGCTGGTCGAGAAGCCTTATGGACTGTGTGCCCTGATTCCCCTATAACATCTACCAGACGGCAGCAGTGTGAACAGACCACATCCTGGGTGGCTGCAGTCTTTTACGATGTTCCATGCCTTCCTAAGGCGTCGTGTGTGGTAGACGCCTCGCACAGGGAGGAGATGGCAACTGATTAGGCCCTCCGCTGACCTCACGTACCAGGCAGTGATGCAGCCTGAGAGGAAGCTCAAAATTCACGTGTGCAAGTTGGTGAGAGTTTTTGCAGACATGCCAAACTTCTTCAGTCTTCTCAGAAAGTATAGGCGATTTTGGGCCGCTTTAAATGCAGAGTCTGTTTGCCGGGACCGGGTGAGGTCAGCTTTGACGAACACTGCGAGGAACTCGAAGTTGGAGACCCTCCACCTCAGCTCCATCGATGTGTATGATGGCGTGATCCTCCTCTGCCGCTGACTGAAGTCCACGATCATCTCCTTTGTCCTACAGACGTTAAGAGAGAGGTTTTTGTCCGGGCACCATGTAGCCAGGTCCCCCATGATGACGGTGTCACCCGCAAACTTAAGGATGATGTTGGAGCTGTGTGTGGCCATGCGGTTGTGTGTGAACGGGGCGGACAGGAGGGGACTGAGCACGTAGCCCTGGGAGGCTCAGATGCTCTGAGACAGTGGGGGTCTGCTTGTCAGGAAGTCCAGGATCCAATTGCAAAGGGAGGAGGTAAGTCCCAAGGCTCTGAGCTTAGGGACACGCTTAGCAGACGCAATAGTGTTGAATGCTAAGCTGTAGTCTACGAACATTCTGGGTTACCCCTTTCCAGGTGAGAGAGGGAGGTGTGAATTATCAGGGCAATGGCATTGGCCGTAGTTCTATTGGGGCGGTATGCAAATTGAAAGTGGTCCAAAGTGTCAGGAAGGGTGGGTGGAGCAGATGTGGGTCCAGACCAACCATGATAAGTTTTCTTTGGTACAGGGACAATGGTGGTCTGCATGATGCAGGTGGGGGCTGCTGACAGAGTCAGAGATAGTGGTGAAAACTATCCGGTTAGAATCTATAGGTTAAAGGTCCATCACATTTCCACCCCCTCACCTCCCCCAAAGCCACACAGCATGACATCATTATGACATCATTATGACATCAGCGAGAGGCCAGCGTTGGACGATGACATTATTCGTGCTTCGTCTAGGCTGTTGAATAAATGTGGTATTCTCTGGTGGCTCTAGCAGGAAGTGTGAGGACCGAAACTTTTACAAAACATTCACTGAACGCGACCACCCCAAGTACAGTGTTGTCGCTAACATGTTGTGCGGTCGTCTGTCATAATTTAACTCTGACATAAGATAGAGTCGAGATGCTCGGCTAGATGAGGCCATGAACCCAGGGTTGCGTTTTAGCTTTATTTACGGTCAGACTAGAGGAATGCGGTGAGAACCACAGAGACATACAGCGAAGGGAGTAATGTATTGTGGAAAGGCACATTCTCTGGGCAGGGCTGGAGGCCACGGTCGGTCAGTGGGAGAACACCATGTGACCCACTCTCCTCTGAGCATGTGCAGAACGACGCCCGGGGGGCCCCCCGAAGCTGAAACAGAAGTGAAGCTTGCCGAGGGCCCGGCGCGGCAGGCCTCTCCACTCGTTGAGTAGTTCCGAATGGTAGAGCAGAGAGGATCTGCAGCAGTGACCTCACTGGAGAGGAATTCAGCACCGCGGTTTATTCCTCCCCTAACATCAAGCCTCATACATGTTCTCCTCTGAACCCACTGTTTAGTGGAGGGAGAGAATGAGCCTTTCGGTCTTTTTAAAACGGCCACAACCGTTCTTCTTCTCCCTCTCTCCCTCACTGCTCTTCCTCCTCCTCCCCCCAGGACATCCAACCACATCCATTGGGTCAGACGAACGTTAGTTGCCACGTTAGACTCTCTTTCTCGTCTCGGCTGTTGTTTTTCCCACTCGGAAGAGAGATTTTTTTAAATGGAGCTGTTTCTGGCACACATGTACATCCACTCAATTCGTCCCCGATTGCGCATGCGAGACAAACCCTCTCGGATTTCAGCGCTCGGATCTTTTCATTCCGCTCGACTTCGTGGCAGCGGCCAAGGCTGTCAAAAGCAACCAGACTGGGGGTACCGTTTCACCCTCATGACATCTTCAAGCGGGTCAGTACACGCTGGACATTGGGTCCTGGGTGTCTAGTCTAACCTGTAATGCGTCGCTGTAGCCCGGGGTCTGAACACCCCAGGGTGTCATTTGATATCCCGACCTGGGCATTTCACTATCCACGGCCTGTGATACCATCTCCAATGGAGGCTTGTGATGGGGGGGGGCATTTCATGTGTTACGCTTCGAAACTCCCCTGGTGCCGGCCACATGTTCTGACGCCGAAGCAGAGGATGACGGAGATTTATGATGGCCTTTTCCGTCACCCTGGAAACGTGGCGCTAACGGCTTTCAGATGTGGGTTGGGGGGGATGGGGAGCTGTGGCTGAGCTTACAGCAGGAGGTCTTCAGGTTGGAGGCTGCACGGGTCTCTCGCCTACGACGGCTTTAATTGAGTTACTGTCAGGAGCTTTTACGGTCCACACAGTAGGAGGCACACTTACTTAATTACCGTGGCTGAAACGCCCCCTTATTCTAATTACCTGGGGTTATTATAGCAGGAGCCTAATTTGACCCTTTTCTGGCACTTTATCATGAACTCTCATTATTATGTACGTTTCAGTTAGCAAAAGAAGTTATTAGTCAGTTTTACAAACAATGTTTTAGGATGGGTCTCTGAACAGTGCAATACAGATGTCCTGGTTAAAAGTAATGCTCTTTATGAGAATTAAGGTGCCATTTTGGATGTATTCTCATATTTGTAGGACATCCCTACAATGTACGTTTAGGTCACAGCTCTCTGACACTTGAACTCCCAGCCTGATCCAGGCCTGAGCTCTCAGGTTGAATCTCTGTTCACACTTTTCAAACTCATACAATTCATTGCAATAATTTCAAGCAGTGGGTGTTCCAAGGGAGTTCTTCATTTAACTGCCATTCTTTGTCCTATGAAAACAGGCTGCTCATTCTCACTCTTACTTAAAAAAATATATCAATATAGTTTTTCCTTTTTAGCTCTCGCTTTTGCCGGGGTCAGAAATGCTTGTTATACTGTGGGTATATATATAACAGATATGGTTCTAGTGTAAGCTGTAGTAAGTTTACTGCACTTTACTTGCCACCTCTTCACTACAGGATATGCATTGCCTTCTTTCAATATTCTTTTAGAGAAGGCAATAAATTCTCAGGTCACACGGACACTTATTTTCCCATAACTGTGTGCTCTGTAATTCAGTCCTAAAATAAAGAGCAGATATAACCAGCTCATCCGTCTCAGATGACGCAAGGAGCAGCCCAAATGATGCTCTTTCCTATGTATTAAACCCTGAATGTGCCTTGGTCTAAAGCAGTGCACTATACAGGCAAAAGGGTGTGACAAAAGACAACGTCTGTACATAAAATACTAAAAAGACTGCAAGGTCATTGTTGCCTCAAGTGACATTGACTCGTCACTGGGAACACACTCAATAAAATCGCTTAAAATAACAATTCAAATTAGAGGCTGGAGAGAACGAGGGACTAACTGGGTTGGTGAACTTGGTTTAGGGGCTGATACCACAAAGATTGCAGCCTTCAATCCGATTCTCAACTTTTTGTTGTATCTGGTGTTCTGCCAGATAGAGCTGGGAAAAAGGAACTGGATAGTTAGATTACTTAGATTTAATTTGGAGGTTTTTGAGCAACTTTTTTACATTGCTCATTGTGTTCCTCTTGAAAGTCCACAAACAATATCTACGAAGGCTTGCATGAAAACCATCTCAACCAAGGCTACAGCAATATAAATTAAATAGATGACCAAGTAACATTCATTGATACAATTTATTTGGAGACAATAAGGAGAAGGAGACAATATATTTGTCTCCTGCCACCCTCTAACATTTGTATGTGTGACTAGTGACCAGAGGGTTGAATCGTACAGTTATAAACCCTTGATGATGAAAGGGCAGCCATTTTGTGAGATGTCTGGATTTGGGCATATATTCTACAGCAACCCCATGCTTCTGCTAGTTAACTTTATTGTTGACCAGTCTTGTATTGTTTGTTGATGCAGTAAGACAGCTGCACACTGATTATGTAGCTGTCCCAAAAATACGTTATGATGACTGGAATCATCTGCAGTCATAATCTGACGATACGATCTGTTTTAAAAACTGTTTTCGACCTATATCTAAGATGCCAAGTGGCACACGTTCCCATTTTCCATTCCAGTTTATGAAACAGGTGAGGATACCCATTCAGTGGAAGACGTTTGTAAGCACTCCAAGGTATAATGTTCTCACTCCCGGCTGCCTAATGATTTTGCAGTCCCTCTACCTAGAGAGGAGTTCATTGACTTACAAACTCTCGAACATGATGCATGTGTGACACTGTCCTTGGATTGCAGTATTGAAACCAGATCCAGTCGAGCCCCGTCTCCTGTTCAGCAGCCAAGCATTTCAGGGCAGGCACCCTGTTGAAACGTGTCCACCTCAACTCAGTGTCCCTCTCACTACCGCTTCTCAGCCTTTGTCAAATTGGCGTTTTCTGGTAAACCAAAAGGATCCACCCAAAAGTTCTGGTTAATGTCAGGATAGGAGCGGACCAAGACTTCACCGGAGGTTCTTCCTGCTGGCAAGGCGAGCCTTGTGTCTGGTGGAGGTCCCAGTTCCACCCCAGGACGGCAGCGGAAACGCAAGCGTGCGTTATGGACGTGGCAAGGGGCCTCGTTGATGTCTGCAGTAGCATTTTACTGTAATCCTTTGTGCGTAGGTGGAAGAAGTTAGATGTAAACAGTGCGGGTCCTGTCATTGTTGTCGTAATTACACCCGTGCTTTTGGGAATTCAGGGCTGAAACGGTCTGTGTTATCCTGACGTATGGACAGAATACCCACCTGCGGTTCGCGGGGGTGATTACTAGGTGTTGTACGAGATTCTACCTAAATAGCATCACATGCCAGTGTTTAGCCATGTAAACCGTGAACATTCAGATGTTTGCTACTTTCATTGGTGCACGGGAGCGTCGAATGAACGTCGCTGGAAGGAGAGACAGCAGGATTTGATTTGCATGCGCGGTCATGGTGAAGCAGCACACGGGAATGTCCTTTTTTTTAAACCCAGAAACTCTCCCCCTGCTCTCCCCTGTCTCCCGTTGCAAATGCTCAAACTTATGACCGAAGCTTGTTGAAACGCCTTCTGTCGGTGAGCTCGAGAAACACAGTTCATGGCTGGTTGACCGGCAATCGGTTGTGTCTGTGTGGGGGGGCGGTACAGGGGGAAGGGGACGCGCTGGAAGTTTTAGACATTCGGTTCGTTGAAGAAAACAAAAAGTTCTCATAGAAAATGTGTCTGATGTTTAGGACCATTGAACGTTCTTGTTCATCCTGCAGACAATCCTCATGAACAGAACAATAGTCTGGCCCTGTCGTCTTTCCATCAATGTACAACTCAACTGGCAATTTTAGATTGTTCTATAGCAGATGGCCGGTAACAACCCTCTTCGAATAAAACACCCGGAAAAGAGCCCTACACCTATGGCAACAATTTTTGGGAGCCAACTTGCCCCTAGCAGATAGAGCGCCACTACAAACATCCCACAACCCATTGACATGTCCGGTCCCAGCCGACAGAAAAAGCTCCATCCCTCTATCCACTTGGAACCAGACATCTATGAGAAACCCCTCGAGGAAATGCCAGGAGGAGGCACAGAAGAAGTCGAATGGTGGGGAGCAAAGGGGAAGAAGTGGAGTGGGCAGGTGAGAAGAGGGGAGGAGAGGGGAAGTAGAGGAGAGTGGAGGAGAGAAGAGGGATAAAAGAGGGAGGTGAGAGGAGAGCAGGATAGAAGAGGATATAAGATGACAGGAGGAGACGAGGGAGACGACCCGAGTGACCGGAGTCAACCTGACTGAGCCACGTTTTAAAACAAGAAGAGAACTTCAGCGAAATGTTAGAACTTGAGGTCTCCACATCACATGTTCAACTGGAAAAAGAATGAGGTGAACGTTAATCACTGGAAGAGCGAGTGTGAATTCGGAATGGATGGTGGAGCCTGAGGATTCTAATTCTCCGATTGGCTATGAACTGATTCCTAGTATTTTGATTGGCTGTGGAACAATGCCCATATTTAGATGAGCCTTTAGTTTCTCCAGACTTTGTGTTTAGCTGAACCTTGGAATAGGCTTGAGCTGGCCATCTGTTTCCTTTCTCCACATCACATCATGGAAACACGCTATGCTGAACACTAGATCCAGCCTCTATAACCCACCTAACACAGGCTCTGACGTTGGAATAATTTCACTTATTGCCTTAGTCCCGTGCAGCTCATTTGTTAGAGCATGACCCTTGCAAATGTTGTAGTTTTAATATGTCCTCACTAAATTAGGTTGTCATAAATAAGTTGAATTGCTTGAACTTTACTTGATATACTTGATATTTCATTTCTAACTTGTTCCTTTGTTCATTGGAATGCTCAATAAATTATTTTGAGGGTCATATAAAGACAGCCTTCACTCATTTCAACCCACCAAGAGAAGAGACTGAACACTGTTGAAAAGGGAGATGGGCAACTTTCTCCAGGAAGCATTGCTAACATGAGAGAAGAGCCCCAGTTCATGTCTCAGGCCTGTCTGCCACATCAACAGAGGGAGTACACTTGGCTGAGACACAAAAACGGGGAGGGAAAAAAACAATGTCTTCAATATCCAGGAGAAACAAACCGACGCTGGAAGACAGAGAAAAATATAGAGATGAGGGAGGGGCAAAAGTAGAGAACTTACAGCCTGACGATTATTCCACAGCTACACTCTCTGTCATACCCTCACTGCTTCCATCCACCAGATACACACACCTTTCTGAAGGAAGAGTTAGAAATGTATAATCAAAGATGTGATTTGGAAACTTTTGTTTTTTATTTCACTTTCCTGTCACTAAAATATACAATACAAAAAATGTTCATACGATTCACATTCTGCTAGTCTTATACTTTATAGAGTAAAGCTCTGTTATTAACGATTCACTGTCGTTGCATACCTCTCGTCCACATTCTCTCTCTCTTTTGGCCTTCCAGTGTTTACAAAACTGTTCCAAGTACAATGCTCCACCATGTCTACTACGGAAACATGAAATGAGACCGGAAAGAGAAGCATTTGCTTCAGAGATTACAAACAAATGTTTCAGTAGTGCATTAATTAACTGCTTTTATACTTTTAGAAAGCATGCTTTTATACTGCAGGCATAAGTTTTTTTTTTTGTAGCCAACTTCAGACTACAAATGAAACCAGAGTTCTCTCTGCAAATCCGAGTTAATTCAAATCAGACTTAGAGGTGGGATTGAAAGGAAGAAAGACTGGAATGTTAGAAGAAAATAACAGTATGTTCATCATTTAGAGACTGTGTCCCAAATGGAACCCTAGTTTTTTTTACTAGGACACTGGGATCTTAAAGGGTAAAAACAACCAATATCCAATATATGTCTATGTTCAGAATTTGCAATAAGTTATTGACAGACTTTCTCTCTGTGCACTCAACTCTTTCACTGTGGCGGAGCTGCGTCAAGCTAGAAAAAACACCCAAGTGCACATATCTTATGTGATAATTTTTTATATATCTCTAACATCAAATATAGAGAGTTAATCTTTCTCACTTCTTCAACAGGGAGCAAACCCATGAACCGTCTGTACATTTCTGGATTGCCAACACCGCAATGTCAATTAGAAACCAAACAGTTTCTAAAAGGATGTTATAGCTTAAGTGTAGCATATGTAAAGTTGCGTTAAATAAATATTTAAATTTCAAATGATTTTAGTTTTTCTAGTTTTCCAGAAATCCAAGATGGATTCTGGATTCCTAGTTTTTCAGTATTCATTCTGGGAAACTTTTATTTGGGTTACTGAGAATTCATTTAAAAGTTTTTTTTTTTAAATATGTTATTAATCACAAAAGTCCGTAACTGTGTCTTTAATCAATTGAGCAAGCGAGATAGAACGATTATTTTACTTTCAAAATGTATTAAAATCCCTGCTGGACAAGGTATATGTTTCGTGACAACCGAGTGATCAAATGAAGACAACATATCTGTAGCTCACTGTATAAGGAATAGAGTGCAATTAAGGAACGCTGACTCCAATTGATACCACATATTTTACCTGGGAATGACAGTACTTCACACAGTACTCTGCACAGTATTTAAAGCTTCCTTTCCCCTCCCTGTCTCTGTACATTACACAAATAGCTACTATTACCGTGTGCTCAAACACACCTAACCCATTGGAAGTCCCGTTAAATACCGATTTGGTTCAGAAACTCACAAGACAACAGCTGTCTAGCAATGAGGGGGGCGGGGGAAGTCGTATATGTTGAGTGGTCTAGCCTGGGTAAACTCATTGACAAATCTTTGGACGTTTTATTTCTAGTACAGGAGCATCATTTATATGCATGTTAAAGAAAAGGTATGTTTGGTCATTACGTATGGAATGCTCACACAGGCTGGTGGTATACTTTCCTCCCTTAGAATTGTAGTGCTAAAACATTTAAATGAATCCCTGTGCTCTGTTAGAAAAACTCTCACCTCTGCCTTTCCCCACTGTCTCTTTAAAATATAGAACTGTGCAAAGTCTTAGGACACTTGATAAAATGCTTTAAAGGTATTTATATGGGCAGTAACTGCTTATTTGCTCATAAAACCACTAACAAAATGAGACTAAATGCTAATAAACATAAATACAGAAAAACTACCAATACTTTTTTGTTGTCCAAAAGGTAACGTAAATCTTGTGAAGGAATTTGAGGGAACTGCTCAAGCTAAACAGTAAAACAGAGTAAAACTCTCTAACCTTCCGCATTGGATAATACACAGACCACATTCCTTGATTCAACATTACCATAGTCCCCTCTCTTTAAACCAAGGAAGCCGGTCTTAGAACTACCCTGCATTAATTAATGATAATCACTATCACTAGAACACACTGCTGGCTGAGAAAGTAAGCCATCCTAAAACAAAAACATGACCAACTAATAATGATGGGTAATTTGGAAGAAGACATCGCCAGTCCAGCAGTGGATTTTTTGTTTCTTCCTCCGAGGCTC
Source organism: Novumbra hubbsi (assembly GCA_016801125.1). Lineage (NCBI taxonomy): Eukaryota > Metazoa > Chordata > Actinopteri > Esociformes > Umbridae > Novumbra > Novumbra hubbsi. The sequence continues at coordinate 16,193 of JACXGK010009832.1, forward strand.
AGAGCTCGCCATATTCAGATTCTTGGGGACCTTGCCAGAGAAACAGACGCTGTAGTTCAAAACATTTCATTAGCCTTGTTTATGCCTTGAGCTGAGGGAGACCAGCAGGCAAGCTCTCCTGCTCTCACTGCCACATCTACAGCGCTGAATCTCTCTCCTTCTCTCATCTGTCTATCTCTCTCTTTTCTGTCTTTCTCCCTGAGCCAGACCCCCCCCCCCCCCCACACACACACACACTTCCCTCTCGTGTCTCTACCTGCCTGGTGCATGACTCAAGTTCTATAACATTCATCAGCTCACCATAGGGGAGTGCAAACACAGTCCTCCTGGTCCTGGACGGCCCCACCCTAACCCTGCACATCCCACTCTTAACTGAGGGAATGTTATTAAGGCTGGGGGGAGGGAGGGATTGTGGGTGACCCATTTGGTCCAGAAACCTACTGGCACGGTGAGGGGCACAGCTTGGGGGACGTGGACTTTCGTTGATCACATTTCTATACTGATGAGAGAAAAGGATGTACAGTATACAGTACAAAAAAGGGGCCTCACAACATTTCTTTAAACGGCCCTCCCATTTCCAGTCATTGGTTGGGCGTTTGTTCCAGTTTTTCTCCATTCCAATACGTCTAACATTTTCCATTCCATTTCCATGAAATCTGATCTCTTCATGGTTCCAAACACTGCTTTACCATCTGTGTGTTCGCCTGCCTTTGTGTTATGTCATGGACCCCTCGCAGGACCTCCTAATGCTTACGGCAATGGCATTTTGGCAAGCGCACTCAGGTGCTCTTGGTTCAGTTGAGTGAGTGATTGACCATGTTGTCGAAGACAGACGTCAGATTGAGGAAGACCGGGGAGAGCATCACACTGTTCTCACGGACACTTATAGGTTACATTTCTCCAGCATCTGGAATCACTTTGTTTCATACCACTGAAACCGTTTTAGCGGAGGTCGGATGTATGATTTCAGCTCTGCCTGCAAAACATTTAAAGAATAAAATTGTAACACCAGTGAACCTGGTTTATGAGACAGAATTGGAGTTTGGTTTGCCTTCTCACAAGGACTATTAATCAGTGAACTTAACTTTATTTGAGTTATTTTACCCCCTTAGAAAATACATGGTCATTTTCACATGCATGTTTTATTGTTCCTTAACCAGTAAGTCAAAAAATTGTGAAGAAAATGCCTGAAGTAACAGAGAAAACTAGTAGGACAACACTTTTAGTATGTATTTAATACATCAGTTCAGCTGGTTTTCTGCATAAAATGCTTAATGCAAAGTATGGGTCATACCAAGCCATGTCATTTATCGGATGTGTTCATCAATTATAGCTTAACTTGAATATACTTGTTTGACCGTGTAACACGGCGGGTGGATCCAACCCCCGGCAGGCAAGGTTTGGTTTGTTTTGACCTCCGAGGAGGATCTTGATTCTGTTTTATATTCTACTGTCTCACCTTAGTTGGACGATAACTCGTCTGCACCATAAACGCTACCTTTTGAGAATCCTACGTGGTGATCCTCGCGTCTGCTTTCACATACACCTTATCCACATTACAGACTCAAATTTAAAAAGTGCAGTTTGGCTAAGTAGCTGGTCCTATCAGACAGACCAGTCTGCTGATGTTGAAGGCCATCGTCTAAAAAAAATCTAGGGTTTACAATATGCGTTGCTACAAAGAAAGAAGGGAACATGTAATTATCGCAGTAAAACACCAAGTCAGTTAAACTTTAGGGAAATCAATCTGTTTAGTTAAGAAACATAAACAGTTATAAATCAATGTCACCTGTTTTGCTGCAAATAAAACAGGTGCACTAGAGAGGCAACAGCAAGACAACCCCCAAAAATTGAATGGTTTTCTAGGTGGTGACCACAGACTGAGATTGATTCTTCTCTAGGCTTGCGATTTGCTAGTGTCCAGTCACTACTGGTAGTATAAGGAGGTCCCGGCAGCCTATTCAGGTTGCACAGGTAGTCGACGTATTGTCGCTAGAAGGCTTGCTGTGTCTCCCAGTACAGTCTCAAATGTATGGAGAAGATACCAGGAGACTGGCCATGGCACGAGATGAGCTAGACAGGGCCACAATAGACAGGGCATCAACCCAGCAGCAGGTCCATGGCACTTCCATCTAATTCAAGCTCGGTCTCAAATCTGTGGTGATGTTTTTGCGTGGCAGACATCATTATGGCAATTGAAAAAAACATTGAAGACAATATAAACGAAAAAGGCAACGAATAAGCTTGCATGTCATTACTATTTTTATTTCACCTGTGTGATCACTGCATCGCTCAGATATTTTGTATTTGCTCTAGTTGCCTAAGGGTTAACACCACAAAGAGCTTGCGGGGAAGACCGAGCTGGCTACTTGATTGTCTCCAAAAAAAAACATCCCACTATGCCTGGCAAAACTGGGTTGTTGAAATGGAAACAAACATGTAGTCAGTCTAGCCTTATTTTAGTGCTGGTCTTCTCTACTAGTGTGGTTCTGTCTGTGGCCCAGATTAACCCCAGAGGTTCAGACGGTGGCCCATATATTCAATACGGTGTTCCACGGACTTGGTCCTCGGGTAGGTCCCTGGCCGGTTCCCTTTAATTAAGGGGTCATTTTGTGGATCAAAGGTCTGGCAGGGTGGCAGCTGGGTGGTCAGGATGACAAGTGTAGCGTACTCAGGTTCCATTATAGGTCATTAGATTATGGTGGTTTCATTTTCAGATGTGTGGTAAAAACGATGTAAACTCTTTCAGCAACGTTCTGCTGTCTGTAAAGAAATAGGTGTGGATTCTGTGAGCCAGCGGCCATGCTTCTATCCCTCCCCTCTTAACTCCTCAGACAGACTGACACCCATGCTTCTATCCCTCCCCTCTTGACTCCTCAGACAGACTGACACCCATGCTTCTATCCCTCCCCTCTTGACTCCTCAGACAGACTGACACCC
>JACXGK010009833.1:0-19230 GCA_016801125.1 Novumbra hubbsi
CCCCCCAGGCGTCGTCAGCAGAACCCCCCAGACGTCGTCAGCAGAACCCCCCAGGCGTCCCCAGCAGAACCCTCCAGGCATCCCCAGCAGAACCCTCCAGGCGTCCCCAGCAGAACCCTCCAGACGTCATCAGCAGAAGCATCCAGACCTCATCAACAGAACCCTCCAGATGACGTCAACAAGACCCTCCTGATATGCTGTGCATATCTGTTAGAGATACTTGGACGGCAAAAACACAGAAATAAAATCAACAGGAACCTATTGAACCTATTTCAAGTGAGCAAACAGTCATTTTCAACTGTACCCATGAGAGCAAAGGGAAAAGTAAAAGCATGTTTTTCATTCCATTGCAGGAGCCATCTCAGAGGAAGTCCCTTGAATGAGCATCCTACATTAGTGGGATCAACATTCTATATTGACCCGTCCAACTATCAAGGAACAACAAGAAAAATGCATCGCTCCATGAAAGAATAACCCCTCCTAAACAAAGTAAAACAAGGCCATACCAAAACAGCAACGCTTGAACTGTAGATGCAGAGTGCATGTGACCCTCTACCTTCATTCTGTGTGTGTGTGTGCAATAGAAAGACACCATTTGAACAGTGCTAAAGGGGAACCTAATCCTGTTGATGGGCTTTCCTCTTAATGGCCCAGCAGAATACATTCCTACGTCCTCAGTGGCCTTTATGGAGAGTCATTAACAGTCATCTAATGGCACCTTAAATGTCACTGCCAAGGCATTGAACATGGTGTGTGTGTGTGTGTGTGTATCTGAGCGTGTGTGTCCCTCTTCTCTCTCCAATAATACAGTGTAAGACAAACTCAGGAAGGTAATCCAACTGGTCTCCACACGTCCTAGACTCAAACACACACACCGGGGTAGAAGGACAATGCAGACTGCCAGAATGTAGTCACTCTACCTGTAGCTACACAACACACCCACTAGTAACCGCTATCCCTGAGTGAATCAGTCCTATACAGAATTATAATTGTTTCCAATATTCCAGGGGAGAGAAGGAAAGAAGAGAGCAATCGGGAAGCATATGGTTTCCGTGGCTGCTATTTAATAGGCTAAATTGATAGCTACTTCTGATGTCTGATCAACATCTCACACATTTTGTTTGGCTTTGGACTTTTGGTCTGTGTGGTTAGGAGGAGACTTACTGTCTTACTGTCTGATTGTAAATGGGGGTGGAGCGTGTTTTCATTTGTGTTGTATGGGTTTCTAGGTGATTGTTATGTGGGTTTTTACGCAGTGATTTATCTTTTTTTATACTGTGAGATGTGTGTGTTAATAGTGACATATGTGACAAGGATTCTTGTAACACATCATGATGTTTGTCGAGGGTGGGCTCTGTGAGGAGTGTGTGTGAGGTGTGTGTGTGGTGTGTGTGTGGTGTGTGTGAGGTGTGTGTGTGTGGTGGTTTATCTGTGTGACAAAAATGTCTTATTAAAGACGAAAAATAAATGTAATGTCTCTCGTCTTTCTCCTCAGTCGCTCCCTGGGCTGGATGTGAGGGATTCTTGGAGAGAAGGTTGTTAGCAGATCTGTATCCCAAGAGAAATGGTCATGTGTTTTTGTGATCTTTAAGGATGTTTCCTAATTGGACGTGGTTTATTAAAGAGAAGAAGCTGTGGAAATGGCAGAATCTCTTCCCTCCCTCCACACGGTAATGGTAACAAGTTCCTCGCTCCTTCCTTCCTTCCTTCACGCGGTCATGGTAACATGTCCGTCCGTCCGTCCCTCCCCCCTCCCCCCTCCCTCAATCATCACACAACATGGCACCACTTGTAATGTGTAAGATCTATTAAAAACATACCTGTAAAAAGCCTAATTTTCCCACCTGACCCACTGAACATTACTAGAGAGAAACACCTTGGTCAACCTTCAAACGCTGAATAAAAAGAGATTAGAGAAAGAAGGCACAGTATGACAGGGATACAGAGAGAGGTTAGCCAGCCATACACACCTTCTGCCACACCTGTACACAGTAATCACCTGAACCCAGCACGGCAAGTGAGATTACAAATGAATGGATCAATGAACAGATAGATGTTAAAGAAAACATCTCTCTTACATCCCGTTTTCACTGTCATCACACACAAACACACGCACACACACACACACAGGTTGTGTGTTTCTGTCTGCTGAAGTGTTCATTTGTCTTCACAGATTTAATTAACATGATAAGATCCATTATCCAGCATGAGTTGCTTTACAAAGAAACCGGCACAAGATGCGCATGTCTCAAATGGCACACTATTCCCTACATAGCACACTGAATACATAAAGAGCAAGAATAAACAAGAGAAAGGAGAATGAAGTGCAGGAATAAACAGAAGAAGGAAAATAAAGAGCAGGAATAAACAGAAGAAAGCAGAATAAAGAGCATGAATAAACAAAAGGAAGGAAAATAAAGAGCAGGAATAAACAGAAGAAAGGAGAATAAAGAGCAGGAATAAACAGAAGAAAGGAGAATAAAGAGCAGGAATAAACAGAAGAAAGGAGAATAAAGAGCAGGAATAAACAGAAGAAAGGAGAATAAAGAGCAGGAATAAACAGAAGAAAGGAGAATAAAGAGCAGGAATAAACAGAAGAAAGAAGAATAAAGAGCAGGAATAAACAGAAGAAAGGAGAATAAAGAGCAAGAATAAACAGAAGAAAGGAGAATAAAGAGCAGGAATAAACAGAAGAAAGGAGAATAAAGAGCAGGAATAAACAAGAGAATGGAGAATAAAGAGCAGGAATAAACAAGAGAATGGAGAATATAGAGCAGGAATAAACAAGAGAATGGAGAACAGAAGAGGAGAATAAAGAGCAGGAATAATAAAATAAAGAAGAAAAGGAAAGAAGAATAACAGAAGAAATGAAAATAGGAGAATAACAGGAGAAAAGAGAAGAGGAAGAAAAGGAGGCTTAGCAAGGTGAGAAGGAGATCGAGAAAAAGGAAGAAGAGTAAGAGCAGGGCAGAGGAGGAAGTGATGCCGTATAGAGAAGAGGACAAAAGAGATATAGAGGAGAGGGCAGAAAAGGACGAGATATACAGAGCCGGAGGAGAGGGCAGACAACTTGTTCAGCTTTCTGAAGGACTGAGGTGTGTTTCCCAGCGTCAGAGGAACAGACAGGTAGAACCCAAGTGGCTCCATGATAATAAATCCTGTTCTGTTTAACTCTGCGGAGAGGATGTGGCTGAGTGCAGGAGATACGGAGCTCCTCTCCAAGGAGCATTTAAGGCCTCAGCCCACACTAACGCCAGCAACCTACCAGGCTGAGGAGGTCTGCTGACATTTAAAGACAGGCGGCGAACTGGCAGAATGGCTCCCAGCTTACACACTCCCCTATTTAGTGCACTACTTTAGACCCATACCCTGTGCACTGTGGAGGAAATTGGCGGCCTTTGGGACTCATTGTGAGTAACCCCGCGTTGCCCAGGTTCGGGAAAACGTACTTAGAAAGAGCAATTTTGACCAGGCAGATTAATCAAAGACCAATAGTGATGTTTCCTGCTGCTTGCTTTTCTTCCTTTCATTTTCTTTCCTGTTCTTCAGAGACAATCTAAGGAGACACAAAGTTCCAAATCGCTTCAAAGGTACTAGAGAAGATTTAACAACCGCGGGAGGACATTTGGCTCCGCGTAACAAGGCCTAGAATCCAAAGACTCACCAAGTAAATGGTTGTGTCCTCCCGAATTACTGAACTTGAATTTCCTGCTCAAGAATTTGTTTATTTCCCTGAAAATTTTACCTCCATTAAAAGGTCAGATTCTAGATAGGTTTGGACCATGAAATCAAGTTGACAAACAACATCTACTTCTGTAAATGGGGGCAATAATTCTGGACGTCAAAAATCTGGGTCTTAATCTTTTGAAAAACATCTAAGACCATGCCTTTCTGTGTCACGTTCTCCATCTAGGAGATCCAAATATCAGCACGAGGATCAAAGCCAAGTGGGAAATAACAGCAGAATAAAATGGCCGTTCACATAAGCTACCAAACAATCTACCAGCTACCTGGAGAATAGGGTCTGCTGCCCCACACCTCTGCACGCAGACAAAGGCACGTACACACACACACACACACACGTACACACACAGAGGAAATCCATCTTAGCAATGCCGAGATCTAATAAACAATTCCATTCCCTCTCCACCCCGGCCCCTCCAGGTGAAATTAAATGTCATGGTTTAAGTGTGAGATCTAATGCGGGATGGGGTGTGGCAGTCCCGCCGGCCGGCGTGAGAGACTAAAATATCTCAGCGGAGCATTATGTCACCCTTGACCCACTGGAGAACAGGGGCCACAGGAAGGAAGAGGGACACTTAAGTTACCATTCATTACCAGCGGTGGTTGACTAGAATAGGTGGCGGTACTCGTCTGGCGGTACTCGTCTGGCGGTACTCGTCTGGCGGTACTCGTCTGGCGGTACTCGTCTGGCGGTACTCGTCTGGCGGTACTCGTCTGGCGGTACTCGTCTGGCGGTACTCGTCTGGCGGTACTCGTCTGGCGGTACTCGTCTGGTTGCTGGTACCATTTGTATTTTAGGAGCAGCAGATGGGGGACAAGGAACTGCTGCAGCAGGAGGACTACTGAGGAGGAGGACTACTGAGGAGGAGGACTACTGTCCAGGTCAGGCACTGATTACCAATCCCTTCCAGACTGACCACGGTCTGTCTACTGCTGACCCTAAAGAACTGTCTGTCTACTGCTGACCCTAAAGAACTGTCTGTCTACTGCTGACCCTAAAGAACTGTCTGTCTACTGCTGACCCTAAAGAACTGTCTGTCTACTGCTGACCCTAAAGAACTGTCTGTCTACTGCTGACCCTAAAGAACTGTCTGTCTACTGCTGACCCCAAAGAACGGTCTGTCTACTGCTGACCCTAAAGAACGGTCTGTCTACTGCTGACCCTAAAGAACTGTCTGTCTTTATTTTGAGCCTAAAGAACTGTCTGTCTACTGCTGACCCTAAAGAACTGTCTGTCTACTGCTGACCCTAAAGAACTGTCTGTCTACTGCTGACCCTAAAGAACTGTCTGTCTACTGCTGACCCTAAAGAACTGTGTCTACTGTTGACTCAGACGAGTTCAGACAAGGCCTCGTCTCTGAGGATAAACACCACAGCTTTTACTTTACTCCTTCTCTTTAATCCTCGGTAAAGGCCTCCTCTAAGCGTTTTGTCTTCATCCACTGACACAAATTATTTTTAAGTGTTTCTCCAGAGTCGTCTGTCTGTCGGTCTGCTGAGAATCACAGAGCAAGAGGCACATCTAGGAGGCCTGACAGGCGACATATCAAAGTTCTCTAAGGACTCTCCTTCAGTTAGCTGATTTGTTTGTTTGTTTTTCATCTTTTCACTCTCCGTTTCTCGGAGGACGACTGCAACACCTAACTGCTACACTCGCAGGGAGTCGCTCGCTCGCGCACACAAACACACACACACACACACACACACAACAGGCTCTCCTTCCTTTCACTACATGTCCTCTGGGACAGAAACATCGTTTGATCCTCCTGATCACCAAGTGCAAAAGGACAGCTAAATGAATCTCCACCCAGAAACACACACCCGCACACACATATATAGAACAACACAGCAACTCTTCAACACCAATTATTCCTAGTTCAGCTCATTGAAACCCCCAACCTATATACCAATCCTCTCCCTCCATCCTATATACCAATCCTTGCTCTCTCCCTCCATCCTATATACCAACCCTCTCTGCCTCCATCCTATATACCAACCCTCTCTGCCTCCATCCTATATACCAACCCTCTCTGCCTCCATCCTATATACCAATCCCCTCTCCCTCCATCCTATATATCAATCCCCTCTCCCTCCATCCTATATACCAATCCTCTCTCTCCATCCTATATACCAATCCTCTCTCTCCATCCTATATACCAATCCTCTCTCTCTCCCTCCATCCTATATACCAATCCTCTCTCCCTCCATCCTATATACCAATTTTCTCCATCCTTCTAACATTTCAGCAAAGAGCGATAAAAGTCCAGCGAATCACAAATACATTATAGCGTGTGGTGTCGGTGTAGCGCGAAGCTGAATGTTTTGAACACCTCAGGGCTAGACTGGGTCAGGCAGACCCATTGAGTGATTGGAGGTGGGGCCAACCCACAAGTGAGAAGATGGATGGGCAAATCCTGGCATTGCCGGATCACAGCGGAGGCGTGTCTAATCACAGCACTGGGCGGAGCGTCCCAGGACAGGGGACTACGGGTCGTTATTGATGAGTGGCTTGGAAGGAGGAAAGCGCTTCCATCACATCAGCGGTCATTGTGACCCCCCACTGCCTTCTCAGTCGTCCTCAGCAACCTGGTCCGGTTATAACGCTCCTGACCAAGCCCATCGGGATCTGATCTAAGCCACGAGGACAAGTCAAGCATCCCCAACAACCCCCCCGCGTGGGCGAGAGACCATGCAGGTTGACACAGAACAGGCGTTGAGGGCCTGGTAGCACGATCATTATCTGCATCTATCCCTCATCAATTCACCACCCCAGACAAGCACAGACAGGGACAGAGAGAGACAGAGAGAGACAGACAGAAATGTCTGAGGCTGTAATGCGGATTTTGAGGAACAGTTTAATTATTTCATGCCAGTGTGTTGAGGTTCTGTCTGATGTGACGCTTGTGTCACACGCCAGACTAGTCTGGTATCTTCTCTTAATCAGAAAGAGCCTGATTGAATTCACTCCCAAACACAAGTTAATTGCATTGTTCTCCCTAGATACCGAATTAATGTTTATTAATCGCCTCCTTAATTAATTTTCTCATCATGCCTTTGGCAAAGAAGCTGATTCATAAACAAACAAAAAATAAAAAACAGGATGGCTTCATTAGGCTTTTTTTTCACAATCAAACAATTATCTGTGGAATATATTCACAAAGGGCCGGATACCAGTTCAGTACAACTTCTGTAATAACTATAAAGCTCACCTTTGACATGTTTTTTTTAATCTTTAAATGACTAAGTACCTCAACATGTATAGCTAAATCAGCATCCAGCGAGGTAAACACAGATTTATTTATAACATCCACAATATCAATAAATATAAAAATGCTGTATCCCGTCTTTCCTCCATCGTCTACTCCTCTTATGCCTCTCCAATCTCCCTCTACCGCCTACTCCCTCCCCCCTCCCTTCCTCCCTCCCACCCTCCGTCAGTCAGTCAACACGCTAATTGAGACCATGACCAGTACATAACACAAATAAAGGGAACAAGTAATCATCACAGTTTAACACCAAGTCAATTATACATCAGGAATCTCAGTCGGTCCAGTTAGGAAGCATAAGGAATGTGAACCAATGTCACTTGCTTTGGAGCAACTGAAAGGGGCACTGGAGAGGCAAAAGCAAGACCACCCCCATAAAGGGATTGGTTTTGCAGGTGGTGGCCACAGACCACTGCTCTCTCCTTATCCTTCCTGACTGGTTCTTCTGCAGACTCCATGAGGGTGGCATGGGCACGGCATCCTCTAGTGAGCCCTGTGCTCACAGTCAGAGAACACCAGAACACATTGTCAGATGGAACGCTGGTGCAGTGGGCCCTGGGTTCCTCCTGGTATAGGACAATACTTAGTCTCATGTGTTGGTAGTTCTTGGATAACAAAGCCACTTATACCATTGACTGGCCCTCATGTTCCCCAGACCTCAATCCAATTGAAAACCTCTGGGATGTTACAAATCGGTGCATCTATTTATTTAAAACATGTCTGGCTGTCTCACCCTGTCCCCAAGGGTTCTCCTATTTCATTTTCACAGTGATCCTCTTCCTCCCTCTCCCCCTCTGCCCCAATTCCAATCCCTCTCCTTTAGACTCCCTCCCATCTTTGCTTCATCTGTCAGCTTCTTCACTCAGTCAATGCCAGGACTAACATTTGCTTGTTGCTTCCAACTGTGCTTGGTATTTTCGCTCCTTGCTGTGCCCTTTGAATCTGTCTTTGAATAAATGTCTGAGTGGCACACAGAGAAGCAGATGGTTTTGGGCACACTTTGGCTAATTCATGTCACGCTACAGAGACTTCCCTAATATGGCATAAGGCTGTTTCCTGGCGAGGACGCAGGAACACAGAGACAGACATGAACTGAGTTGCTACTGTCGTTTTGCAGCTTATACCTTGTGTATCTTATACCTTGTGTATCTTATACCTTGTGTATCTTATACCTTGTGTATCTTATACCTTGTGTATCTTATACCTTGTGTATCTTATACCTTGTGTATCTTATACCTTGTGTATCTTATACCTTGTGTATCTTATACCTTGTGTATTTTATCCCTATGTGTATGTTTGCTTATGTTTTAATGTATGCTATCTGTGGTCTTATGTAGGAGGCTTTCATTTATTAAGAAAATACAAATTATAAATGACATACAAATCCAAACAGCCGACTATATATGAACAAAATAAGGAATTAAATTATCTACGTCTAAAATACATAAAACAACTTTGCCCAAGTAATTGACAAACAAAATGTATTGTATTTCTTCGTTCCATTCTAATTCAACGTGAAAATGACTGTACTATGACTCGTCAGCGCCAGGTTTATCACTTACATAAACTGAAATTCTGATGAAGAAATAAAGAGGCGTCCACTGTTTGAGCTTCATCCAGGGAAACACTGTTGAAAAGCAGTGACCAGAAGCCAGGTGGCCATTTTATAGAATCTGGGAATGCATTAAAACATCCAACCAACTACTTCACACTGAAACATTCAAGTGTTTCAATGCAAGCTCCCACAAATGTAGCGGTAAAAAAAGTATGCTTGGAACAATTTCTTGCCCCTACTATAAAGAAATTGTGATTACGAATGTGAAAACCTTTAGGGCATCTTTTAAAAATGCTTAAAAACTCATCATAATATGCCAAAGTACAATGCAAGTAAACAGATAGCATAAAGGGTCCAATAACAGCGTCGGCCCTGAGATTGAAAGATTGTGCAGAGTGCTGGGCAGAGTGGGGGGGAAAGAGATGTGGGTGCAAGACTGTGCTATGCTGGCATCTGTTCAGAAGTACATACAGCGGCCTCCCTCCGTTGAAACACAACAGACTTCGGCCCTGACGTGTTTACGGAACCAAAAGGCAGCATACCACAGAGGGAGTAAAAGTGCACGTGTAAAATAAAGAAGACATGACTACGCAAAACCACACATGAAATAAGTGACAGTAAACAAGCACTGACCTTTCATCTCTGCCCCAGGACAGGGTTGTTCAAGGCAACAGGACAACAGGGACAAGCAGAAGAAGAGAGAGAGACAGGAGGTTAGGGGAGCAGCCCTGCGTCCTCAGCCACTTGAAAACAACCATGCACCTGCACTCACATGGAAGGCATACTTCAGTGGCACAGTCAAACATGATATTGCTATTGTCATAAAACGTGCAGGGCACAAACACATTCCACACATGCATTTGTCCAGCAGCGCCTAGGTCTGGTGGGGTGGGGGGGTCACATGTGGTTGGCTCGCCTCGTCCCGCTCTAGCAATTACTTGGGTCACTCGGGGCGCAAAACCCCTCCGTCACTTTCCGGTTTTACGCATAGTTCACTTAATTCCTGTTAATGTGAGAAAACAAGCGCCCAAGCGTTGGAGATCATTGTGCCATCTAAATAGCTGTGTAATCCAGGAAAAAGAAGGTTTCTGAATCTGTGGACCAGAACTTTCTGGAGACCAAATGACGGAGCTCTGTCTTGTGATACACGAGGCTTCAGGTTCAGCTGTCATCCAGTACGACACCAACAAACAGACAAAAAAGGCACACACGCAAATGAAATAAATGACAGTTGTGAAACATACGTTATGCTTGAAACTGATGATGTAATACGTTTCACCTGTGACATGGTACTCCCCATGACAACACCATAGAAGAAATGCTTGATTACGGTACATAAATCCTGGATTCTGACAGTTGGAAATCGTTCCCCCGTAATCAGAGTTCTCTGTCATATCACCTCGCCTGGCAACCCGTGCTCATTCGAACACGCCTGGAAAGAAAGTGAGGAAACGTGAGAATGAGACCCAGTGGCCAACTTCCTCTGCATTCATCACCTTCCTCCGTCAGCGAGTTCCAGGTGTTGGATGGTGCCGTGTGGAACATACGCAGGGCCTGCCGCCCACACCTGCAGCTCATCTGACTCACAGCTGAGCATCCATCCCTCCCTCCCTCCACCCTACTTTTCCTTTTCCACCTCTCCTCGTCTCTTTCTACGTCTCCACCTCTAATCTTTAGTAACTGGAAAGACTGAGCGCAATTAAGCCTGGGTTCCCTTGGGAGAGGATTAAAGAGGAGGGTTCAGACTGGAGCGGTACGAAGTCATTAGCCAGTGTTTCATTTACGATGACAAAGAAATGAACCGGCGTGCATTAACTCAAGTTAACCCACCTTCTATTTAGACGCACCTGAAATCTTCTACATATAATTACTGGTGTCACTGGGCTCCGGCAATTTCTTTACCATTGACTCCTCCTCCCCACCTCCTTCAACCCTCCTCTACTATCAATCTACCAATATAATGGCGGTGGCAGAAAAGCTCCCCCCGGTTTGGTCCATTTACAACTTGCTGTTCAGTATGGCTGCGGTGACATCAGCTGTGAACTTCACAGAGGTTGTTCGGTACTCCGACAGGAAGCAGAAAGATGGGTTCTACGCTACGGCACCGCGTAGAACAATGTGTAGAACATCCATTCATTTTACACCAGGCTGAACACACTCACTCCTCCCAACCAGTGTAAAATATAGGCCTCTTCTTCTAGGGTTTTAGACAGGACTTTGTGAAATGAAAAGGCTCAGGGTCCTTTTCCAGGGCTCCCCAGGGCCCCTTTACCAGGAGAGGGGACGGGGTTCAAACCCCTCAACCCTCTTGCATGTCCACTCATCCCCTCGCCCCCCTGAGTGCTCTCAGCTCGGATAGCTGGCTTTTGTTATTGGCAAATGTTTTGCCAGAAATATATATTTTTTATCTCCCTGGTGGGTGTTGTTGGCCCCGACAACCTCTGCTGTATCCTTCCAGACGAAGTAAAAATAAAAAGAGGCAATCACCACGGCAACAGAAAAAAAAGAACATTAAGGGCATCTTTAAACTGTGTTATTAGCGGCCTCGGGTGGCACGGCAGTTAACAGCGCTTTTTTGTGGCACCAAGCTGACCGCCTAGGTTCAAGGCGGCCAGCGGGGAGAGATTGTAAGCAAGGGGCAACCGGTCTGTGTGATTTAGCCACTCCCCCTGGCCCCTTGGACATCTGCTGCCATACCTGAGGTCGTCACTGCGGAAGAGCGGGGGGGGGGCCTTGACCTGGACGTTCGAAAACTACGGGGGGGTGTAAAACAAACCGCTAAATGAACACGACAAATATGGTTTGATGGCAACCACAGGACACCACCGGACACCACCGGACACCACCGGACACCACAGGACACCACCGGACACCACCGGACACCAATGCCCAGCCTCTTGGTTATTACAGAGGGGCCGTACAGAGAACACTGCGTCATTCAGAAAGAGGGGGCTTGAACAGCACCAATGGAACACTACTGAGAAACACTCGGATGGTTTAGGGCACCAGCCACACCGCCTGATAACCACACCACCTACTAAATGAATGATTTCATTTCAACTACTCCTGTTTCTAGCCACTTATTCTGATTGGGTGGAAGCCAGCCAGGCAGAAGCAGGGCAATAATCACACATAAATAAAACACTAACAACCTTTTCTCTACAGTTCCCAGGTTGTGTACTATCGGTGTTTTATGGGAAAATTGGTTTATAAGAGATATGAGATTTAATCTGCCGGGAATAAACTAATATAACCTTTGTGCTGCATGCTAGAGCTGTGTGATAGCATCACAGGAAAGGCTCCGGCAAAGGAATGGGAAAGCAGGCGTGCTTAGAGTCCCAATGTCCGGGGGATGCACTCACTGGCCTGACAACAAGGAGGAGGGGGGCTTATAGAGAGAGGATAATACTTTTCAGTGAGGCTATTGGGGGGATTTAATGTTTTATTGATAACGCACTCCGAAAACAGCAGCGGGCCAAGATCGAACTCATGCTGCACCAGTACATGTAGACCGGAGGCAAACCACCGATCCCCCCAGGCCACCGAAGATCCCCCGCCAACTGTAGGGCAGATATTCAGTCTACACCGAGAGTGGTGAAAACATCGGCGCCGTGGTGTGTGTTCGTTCACGGTGGCTGAGCACATGCACTCAGCCATCTAGACCACATCGGCCCTGCTCATGCAGACGGTAGCACATCGGAGGAGTAACCCACAGCATTTAGTCACCTGACAGACGCGTCGCTGAAGCACATTCGTTTGATGCGCAGTGGGTCCTACCAGAAGGCAGCGGGTCGAGGTGGGCGTCAGGGACAGCAGAGATGGCTCAGAACCGGGCACTATGGTATTAATGACTGAGGTGGGGCAGACTACATTGTATTGGGAACCGGAGATGAAATAATCACACTGCATTATCAATCAAAACTGCCAACAGCTGTATTTCAAAGAGAACAATTGCATACTTTCCATCGTACCACTGGATAGTTCTGGCCTGTATCATCGTACCACTGGATAGTTCTGGCCATTATCATCGTACCACTGGATAGTTCTGGCCTGTATCATCGTACCACTGGATAGTTCTGGCCTGTATCATCGTACCACTGGATAGTTCTGGCCTTTATCTTCGTACCACTTGATAGTTCTGGCCTGTATCATGGTGCCACTGGATAGTTCTGGCCTTTATCATCGTACCACTGGATAGTTCTGGCCATTATCATCGTACCACTGGATAGTTCTGGCCTTTATCATCATACCACTGGATAGTTCTGGCCTTTAGTTTCTCCTTTAAAACCTCCTCCATCCTCAAATGCGCCAGAACCTCCCGATTATTCCCTCTGAACGCTCTGAACGCACCGGCACGCCTATCAAATCAAATATAACTGGAAACGTACGCACTGGAAACGTACACACTGGAAATGTGTCCCAAGAAGAATTAGGGAAGAGGGGAAAGTGAGACAGAGAGGTAGGTGGAAGAAAGGAGCGAGGGACAAGGCATGGGATGGAGGGAGAGATGGGTGAGGGGAGAGAAGGAGTGCAAAGGGAGGAGAGGCATGGAGGTACTATAGACTGTACTAAGAAGTTCATCAGAACCCCAGAATATCAAAGGCCAGCTGGGCGGAGCCGTGGAAACAGCAGGTGCATCAGAAGGTACCAGTCATCTCCTCCGCTCTGCTCACGCTGCGACTTGGGGGATGGGGGGGGGGGCTCCTTTCAACTCGGCGCTGTCGCTCCTCCCAGGAGTCTTTACGGCTCATACTGACCACCAATCACTCCCTTGCTTTCCTTCTTTCTTCCTTTCTCCCGCCCTCTCTCTGTCTTTCTTCCTCCATGCCTCGCTATCTCTGGATCTGAGGAGCGGGAGGGAGAATAAAATAAAGGCCCACCCCCACCCACCCCCCGATCCACCTCTCTGATCTCTTTAAGCCAGAGCCTTCAACACGCGGTTGCATCAAACTTTTATCTTTGCCCGGTCTCTCTGCGGGAGTGGAGGAGGACAGAAGGAGGAGTGTAAAAAATAGTGTGGGGGGGGGGGGGTCAGCAGTCCCTAACACTGATTCTGGCCAAATGAGCTGCAGCTGAGTTACCAATAGCCTAGGACGGCCAAATAGTTCATTACCTTATTTCACACATGTTTTTCCTTTCCTGAACTTAAAAGCCTAGACAACAACGGTGTGATTCTTTAATGCATGTATTGTTATTCTTCTAAAATGTTGCCAGTGCAGTATGGTCATGTTGGGTCATGTTGGGTTAAGTGGGCATGGCGGGCATGGCGCAGCTTCAAATGTAAAGGTGTTACCCCACAACGTCCCCTTTTGAAATCCTAGAAGCAAATGTTCAGGTGCACAAGAAAACTCAAAACAGACAAGAGTGAAGTATGCTTGTATCCATTAACTGTCTCCTTTCCCCCCCAGATCTCACACATTTGGAAGGTCTTCTTAGCTGGCATGAACTAGTAATAAATTGAGCACAGTTGGCACAGTTGGCAGAATTATAATGTTGAAAATATCATGATCAATGAAAGGGCTTTGGTACTTCTTAGGCTAGACATCAGGGCACAAGGACGTTTAATAGGTTCTGTCTATTCAGACAGAACGTGTGGGAACCACCGCCTTCCTCTGCCTCACAACCAGTACCGCCCCCAACCAGTGCCGCCCCCAACCAGTGCCGCCCCCAACCAGTGCCGCCCCCAACCAGTGCCGCCCCCAACCAGTGCCGCCCCCAACCAGTACCGCCCCCAACCAGTACCGCCCCCAACCAGTACCACCCCCAACCAGTACCACCCCCAACCAGTACCACCCCCAGAGCTCCTGGATCAGTACACCTCACCATCTCCATCTGATACTAATTGCCTTTAGCAGTGGCTCGCAGTAACTATCCTAACCTAAGGGCCTCTGACATATTTGTTAACCGCCAGCCCCTAACCCTTTCCCATGTAAGGCGTATACAGGTGGTGCAATCATCCCCAGGGAAGATCCCCGTCCCAGACCCCCCAGCCACCGCACTGGCCTCAGCCCGACCTCGAGATCTGCCGCCTTCACGACTCAAGAGTTCCCCTGCATCCTGCCGAAGTTTCCCTGACCGCTTCAGAGGACGGAGGTGGGCCAACACCTCCGCCGAACACCCAGACTCTCTCCGAAGGAGCCAAGGAACCCGGCAGACGGGAGGGCTCCGTAAAGGCTTCTCATCCACCGTCCTCCGCTGAAAGGTCACCCAAATTAGCCCCCCCAGCTCTCGAAAGGCAGGTGCATGAGGGGTCAGAATGTCAGCAGGCCGGATGAGTGGGTTACGGACCAGAGCTTCCGCCATTACCCAGGCTCTCGGCGCTAGAGCTTCCTCGCGCACACTTAACACTCTTTTCACGCCCTGAGCGCTGCACGGTAAAACGGCGTAATACTTGACATGCCGACCTGCCACAGATCTAAAAGGAATAAGTGCCTGTCAAACCCCGGTTCCCCATGGCTGCCTTCCAAACCCCCATGCAGGGTCCCTCCTGCACGCCCCCTGCTGGCACAGACGTCTCTGTGCAGCTGACAGGTAAAACTGTCTCTGAACAACCACAATCAGCAGTTCTCGGCCCCCCCGTGGGCAAAGGGAAGCTTAGATACCTGGCAGATCCAAGGACGGGAGGACCAGAGGGAAAAGAGACAAAAAGTTTCCTCCCGGGTGGCACATCCTTTAAGGCGCCAAGCTCACCACTACAGACTAGGAAATAGAAGAATAACCACAGTTGTTTAGCATCGCTGACTAGGGGTCTGGCTGACAGCAGTACTCCACCCTGCTCCGGGGTGGGAAGACAGGGCGGTATATTTGGTTGAAAATGACAAAAATGACTGAGAAAATAGTGAATGAGAGATATAGAGAAGGGAAAGAGAGAGAGATATAGAGAAGGATATGGAGACAAAGAGATAGGGAGATGGGGACAAAGAGATAGGGAGATGGGGACAAAGAGATAGGGAGATGGGGACAAAGAGATAGGGAGATGGGGACAAAGAGATAGGGAGATGGGGACAAAGAGATAGGGAGATGGGGACAAAGAGATAGGGAGATGGGGACAAAGAAAAAGAGAGGGCTGATTGTTGTACATGACATGAATGTAGCCCTGATTGAAAACTGCTTGGATTGAAAGACACAGCTGCTGTTCCAAGCGTTCCTTCAATCTCTCTTTCTCTCACCCTCTCTCTCCCCCTCTCTCTTCCAGTCTCCCACACCCTCCCCGTCTCCCCCTCCTACCTTTTTGTTCCAGGGCTTCATCATGTCTTTCCATCACGCATCTGGGATACTTTAGTTCACTGCTTGCCTGGTGAGTACTGACACGCATGACGGAATACGCAAACGTTTGTGCGTGTGTGTGTGTGTGTGTGTGCCTGCTCAGGCTGGCAGAATGTCATAAGTAACAGTGAGGAGAGAGTGCATTTCATTTTAATGAGGTAGGAAATTGGAAATCAACAGTGTTTCCAGGGGCTAACTACTATCCTATTTGAGGGAAGAACATTGATCTACTGAATTGGATCACACTTAACCTGATATAGGATCTGAGATTGGTCTTTCTCTTCCGAGAGCGGCAAAGAGGAGAGAAAGGGACAGAGAAGCGAGGCAGGGAAGATAGAGGCAGGGAGGAGGGACCAAGAGGTGATGGTAACGTGTCTGTGTGTTAGTCATGGATGACAGCTCAACCAGCTCAACATTGAA
Source organism: Novumbra hubbsi (assembly GCA_016801125.1). Lineage (NCBI taxonomy): Eukaryota > Metazoa > Chordata > Actinopteri > Esociformes > Umbridae > Novumbra > Novumbra hubbsi. The sequence continues at coordinate 16,252 of JACXGK010009833.1, forward strand.
ACACAAAACAGATGCAAACCCAAAGGATGCACCCACAAGCCCTCACACACGGTCTCCTCCCCTCTCCTCGGTTTCAGCGGGTCTGGGAGGGAATCAAATATTAAATAAGGAAGGTTTCAGATTCCAGGCTCCACAGTTACCCCACAGTAACTTTTTAAATCATGTTTTAACACTGTTCATATTTCATGACCAGTGCTAAGAGGAAACTAGCATCGTCCCAGGGGTCTAAACATGGAGCTGCTAGCTAGCCGTGTTCTACTGATGCAGAGAGGAACCAGCTGACAGGTACATGTGTTCAAAACCCAACATACAGATATTTAGTGGGTCCACACTGGCCAATCTAGCTGGCCCTATTAAACACACTTTGAGCATAGACAAGAAACCCACTGGCCAATCTAGCTGGCCCTATTAAACACACTCTGAGCATAGACAAGAAACCCACTGGCCAATCTAGCTGGCCCTATTAAACACACTCTGAACATAGACAAGAAACCCACTGGCCAATCTAGCTGGCCCTATTAAACACACTCTGAGCATAGACAAGAAACCCACTGGCCAATCTGGCGCCTGCGATCTCACTCCTTCTTGCCGTTTCTTCCTCTGTCCCGGGCAGGGATGAGGGTAGGCAGATCAGAGAGCATTAAAGGACAGTGGTGAAGTCTGCGAAGTGGTGTAGTTAACGAGGTGTGAGTGTGTGTGTCAGAGTGCGCTGAGGAGAAAAATCAATCCACTCGGCATGAAGAGGTAATGGTCAGCTACGCAAGCCATTAGAGTCTGGGTATGACTGAATGCATGGGAGACCGTGTGTGTGCCTGTTTTACTATCCATTTACAACGACACTAAAACAAGGAAAATGGCAAAGTGAGGACATTTGGCCGAGCCCAACTTTTAAAGTTGCTTTATCTGACTTTGGGTTAATTTAGGGTTAGAAAAATAGGGTTAGGGTAATGTTTAGGCATAAATAAGGCTAAGCATAGAAAAGTGTTCATTTCGGTTAGTTTTGACATGAGGTTAAGGTTTGGTAAAAAGCTAATGTTAAATGGTACTAAATATCCCCGTGTCAGCAGTCACAGACAGCAGCTGGCCAGGTACAGCTCTGGTGCCAATGGCCAAGGACATCCTGGCATCCTGGGGGGGTGTTTGGGTGTGGATGGCCCTCTTCCCTTTGAGTCCTCGCACACAGAGAACCATTCAAATGTTGTTGTCCTACAGTTCTTTATTGTACATTAGATGTTTGGCAATGAAAAAGGAACAAAGGTGTGTGAGTGTGTGTGTATGTGTGTTAGCGTAGCAAAACAGAGAGCGACAGAGCAGGGAGGCTGGGTGGGAGGGAGGGAGGGAGAGAGTAGGGAGGTTAAACAGGTCAGTAACAGTCGGGGGATAATGGTCCTCATCCACAACTCTGACATTAACTAAAACTGACGGACAAATTACAGCAGGAAGTCACCGGCAGGCTCCTGAGCAGCTCCCTACCAGCCAGAAAGGCTACTACTTCCTACCAGAGAATAGAGTTCCATTTGGGACTAACCCACTCCCCTGACCTTTAACACACGCAGGCAGCTAAGAGAGTTGACACAGGAATCAGCTGCGGATGTTAAGTCTATGTAGCGTAGGATAAAGGCTAATGGATGGAACTGGAGTAGGGGAAAGAGCACACACTCACTTAGATGAACTGTTGCTGTTAGCGCCATGTGACGGGTTAGAGAATGGACAGACAGAGGAGAGCGTGAGGGTAAGAGAAGTAACAAGAAAGGTGACTGTGTGGGTGAGGGGGAGAGAAAGAGGTGGGTGAGTGGGCTAGAAAAGTAGAGAGAGGTGAGGGTGAGACAGGTGAGGGTGAGAGGGCAGTAAAGGTCTGATGTTTGTGACCCCTGATGTCTGGAGATATCAGAAACAGTGACGGCCCTTATTAACAGACATTCCACAACACCTTTAATGTCAAACGTAATGGTGGAACCAACTGGTGTGTGCGGCAGTCAATTAAATACAGCTACAATCTAAGCACTTTGGCTTCCAGTGTCATCTTGTCCAGTGGACTGCTGGACACGACCACAGGGTTCATCTGATAGCCAGCGATGTGAGACGGGTAGCCTTGCAACGAGCAGTGGTGCGGGAGGAAGTGCTTCTCATTCGATCGCTACACTGACCAGCCCCTCGTGTCACGACTCAACAGCCTTGAAGATCACGGGGAGATGCTGCACTTCCGATAGTCAGGAGTGTCTTCAGCCATGTTCAAACTGGATTAGACGCCATGCAACAGATGGAACACACATACATACACTGAATTGGTCGGGCGTGTGTGTGTATATATATATATATATCTATATGTGTGTGTATATATATATATATATATATATATATATATATGACACCCCATGTGGACATTCAAACCATATATAAAGGCGATTTTATTAAACCAAAAACAATGACATTTTAACCATCATTTACAAAGATGCCATTTCCTACTGAGGAAAAAGTTAGGACACCCTTTGCCCAAACAGCTGGTATTGCCCCCTTTGGCTGAAATAACCTCAACAAGGTTTCTTGCATGCACAGCCCCTTTGAAATCACCCCACAGCACCTAAATAAAATTAAGATCCAGACTTTGACTTGGCAATTCCAGAACTGTGGCCATTCCAGACATCGTCACACACGCGACAAAATTCTTTTGGTTGGACACCTCCACTTCTAACACCAACAACCGTCTGTAAGTTATCTTTCACTGTTTGTCCACACCTGTTGTTAACCAACTATTTGACAAGAAGAACGCGATTTGATGTCGAGTCAGGCCGCGGTAGCCCCGAGTCAGGCCGCGGTAGCCCCGAGTCAGGCCGCGGTAGCCCCGAGTCAGGCCGCGGTAGCCCCGAGTCAGGCCGCGGTAGCCCCGAGTCAGGCCGCGGTAGCCCCGAGTCAGGCCGCGGTAGCCCCGAGTCAGGCCGCGGTAGCCCCGAGTCAGGCCGCGGTAGCCCCGAGTCAGGC
>JACXGK010009834.1:0-19077 GCA_016801125.1 Novumbra hubbsi
CCTTGGTCATTAAGTGACATATATGAGAGGAGACTGATGTCAGGGGTACAGACCTGGGTCATTAAGTGGCTGGGCGGCGGCGTTGCTCCCTGTTCTCCTGCAAAGAGGTCAACTCACATAACATTATATAGTACAACATATACAGATGTTAGATATTGATATTTTAATAAATAATTTATTTCAGATTTATTTCTAGATATTACATTTCAGAGTAGATTTCCCAAAATTGAAATCCCTGTAAAAATGTCCACTAATCGTATTCCACATACAATCCACGTTATGTTTGCTGGTATGCGCTCTTAATTCAGATCCTACACTTGTTAACTGTGCCGGCTCCAGGCGGCCTTCGGGGTTTGACAGTTGGTGGTACAAACTAATAAATCAAGTGCTTTTAGTAGTGCTTTTTCTGCTTTACAACACAATTTATATGACTGAAAAAACATTTCTCTAATATGTTCATTGTATGATCAAGCTCATAAACAACAATGACATTTTGTAATAGTATTTTTTCTTTTTTAATTAGGGATTCAACAAATTGTGACTGTAATAATTTTTTTAACATAATATTTCAATCATGTAACATTAAATCATGTAATATTATTACAGTCATCTTTATTTTAACACTTATTAAACATTCTATCAGTAAAAATCTCCTGATGCTAGCGATGTCTGAAGCTTCATAATACACCCAACTGAAGCTTTATAACAAACAGTCAACTTAAGCTTCATAACACACCCGACTAAACCTGTTTTCAACAAAGAGGATGTCATTCTCTTCCTTACCTTTTGTCCTGGTTGAACTTGCATCTGCAGTGTCCACCTGTTATGTGAAGAATGGCAATCAATTTGTGTTACACCGGATGTTAAAAAAGTCCTTAATCACTATTAATCCTTTTTTGGCTAATGGTATGTTTAACCGCAGTTAAATCTACCATTACAGAATGACAATATTAAAATTCTAAAATCCAATTTCAGAATTCAACAATTTATTTCAAAAGGTTCATTTAAATTAAGTGGACTTCACTGTAATATAGACCACAGATAATGTTTAATGCCTGATTATTCGAATGAAGTACAGTTTAATAAAATATAGACATGAATGATTTAATACATTTTTGGTTTTATATAAATAAAAGTTTTTTGACATGTTCTTCAACCATGTGCCACTTTTATGGAGATTGAACACCTGCTTAAATCCCAAATATTCCCAATTAGGCATAGAAATGTGCAGGGACATGTTTATTTTCTTCTTTTTTTTTACTGCTGGCTCAACCAGGGAATACTCCTTTAACTAACAACATGCATATAGCTGAGGGATTTGCTAGGGCATGATGACATATGGAATACTTCACAGCTCTCCCCCTCCTGTCTCCCGTGGCGATGCAATAGAGCACCAAGGTAACAATCAGGTGAGACATCTTCTGACTTGAGGCTAAAAGTATTTTCTGAAGACTGTTATTTCCATTCATCCCTCACTATAAGGTTACCTCTCGTAATGTAATAAGAGTTTAAAGTGACAAATACATTGAACATCTAATTGTTAAATCATATAGGATAATGTCTATGCTACTAGTTTTGAACAAAAATATCCTTTTGATTAAACTTATACTTTCTAAACTACAAATGTTGTAAATTTCTTCTCATCAGTGTGCACAATTCTTTTGGGACTATGTTGCACATTTTGTATTCTCTCAATAAATTGCCTGTGAGTATAAGTTCGATTTTTACTGTACTAATAACAGTACATTTACAAAATTCTGATGTTTAAAAAACACAAAAATGTGTCGTAGTGCGGAATTTTGGAAAATACCATTGGAATACTAAATAAAAGTTACATGACAAACATGCTGAGGACCATGGATAAATGAATTAGTAGTACAGGCTTATGACAAATATATGATTATGCACATAGAACGTGAAGCATCCTGAGAAATTTACTAGACACAGACCAATTCAGATCCAGTTATTTCGACCAAGATCTAAATTAATTGTAAACACAGCCAGAGAAACCTATCTTTTAGGTACCATTTGTGTGTTATTTGTTTGAAATGTTGTCTGATGTTGTCTAATAATAAAGCATTTGATCAACATGAATGCAGTTTTCTTTTGTTAAGTGATAAAGCCCTTGCTCTTTTAAAGTGTTAATTATATAACATAAATAAACAGAGGATATATATTTGATGTTGTCCATATCGGATGCTGTAAAACTAAGATAATTATTTGTAGATGACAAAAGCAAACCTTTTGTGAGTAGTTGATATACTCCAGTTGTGGAGCTTGAATTATTGCTTGGTCAGTCTCGTAACGGAAAGTGTTTCAGTGTTTAGCTGCCTGGTTGTGAGAGAGTAGTTTAGAGAGCTCTTAAAGGCACACATAACAACTGGGCAAAGGTTTGCAAATTTTTCATCTCTCACATGAAAAATGAATCAATAGCGTTACAAAAGTAGTTTGTTATACTATTGATTCATATGTAATTAGATGTGTGAATCAAATGCTCTCTCGTTTACACGTGTCATAGTGAGCCTGTAGCCATAGTGTACTAAGAAAGATGTTTACCATACTACTAGCATGTATACAAATCAGTTTAAATGAGAATTGAGTGCCTGAGATATTCCACTTTTAAACTTTCTCCCTGGTGCATCTATCAGTTTACATTCTCATACTCGCTGTAGCCACTCACAATACCCCCCACCCTAGGAGACACGTTGTGTTATTGTTATTGAGTGCTTGATGAAGGATGTGTGATGGAGTCATACTGAAAAGGATGGTGATGCCGATCAGACACAGAACTGCTGCCAGGATCAGTCCTCCAACACGTAGCCTGTAGTAATCTGAACAGAGGCCAAAACAGAGACCGATAAGAATGTGGGAGAGAGGAATGTGAGAGAGAGGGAGAATACAAGTTACATGTCCTAAAGACAACACACCAGAAGACTATGTGAAGATGCAAGTGTCTGCTTACCAAAGGTAAATGGATCATCCTCTTCCACTGTTGGGGCAAAAACATGACACAGGTCAAAGTCCTGATTCAAGCGAAAAAGCAGCAAACATTTCGGGAGGCCTTAATATTGCATGTAAAAAATGAATGAATAACAATAAAATCAAGCATAACTATGTACTATGGAACGTTATTATGATAAAAAAAATGGTCTGTTACACACTTTCTTTTTGCTCCTCTGCCAACACAAGGGACAAAACTGCAAACAGAAACAGAAAAACAATGCTATGCACACTGGATCATACATAGACAAGATGGCATGCCAGCAATGTCACACAGAAACCAGCTGCCCGTCCCTGTGACAAGGGCACTTGCAACATTAGATGTCTATAAACGGCTTTGTCTTTAAATAGCATAGTATAAGCATAGGTCTCTGAATATATGCAATATAGACTGTTATACTATTCATATTTAAAAAAATTAAACACATTCTCTCTTTCACTCTAAACATATGCTATACTCTACTTTGTACTGTAGATACAGTAACTTTTTAGTCTTGGATTGAAAGAGACAATATTTGTGCTGTAAATGAGTCACCAGAAAACAATAGTTTTGAAAACACCCTTCTGCGATCACACATAAACTGCCTTTTTATCATGTTTCTGCTTAAGACCTGACTCTTACGTGTCAATAACAGCAACACAGGTATCTTTTCCATCTTGACGTTTCTTTCACCTGGGAAAAAAAGGGGAAAAAAATAAATACATATGTATGGCACTTCAAATGTTATAACTAAGGACTTGTTTCTGCAATAACTTCCACAGCATTTTAATGTCAACAGGCATGTTGGAGAATGTACACAGGCATATTAGAGAATGTACACAGGCATATTGGAAAACGTACACAGGTATGTTGGAGAATGTACACAGGCCTATTACAGAATGTACACAGGCATATTGGAGAATGTACACAGGCATATTGGAGAACGTACACAGGTATGTTGAAGAATGTACACAGGCCTATTAGAGAATGTACACAAGCATATTGGAGAACGTACACAGGCATATTGGAGAATGTACACAGGCATGCTGTTTCCTGTCAAAATGGAAAACACTGACCAACTTGGTTGCCTGAAAATGGCCCCGCTTGTATTAAACAAAGCTAAAAGAAATGACTCGTCACAGCTTTGATATGGTTTGACTTCTTGAGGGCATAAAATAAATGGCAGCTCATATAGAGCCCAAAACTGGCTCACTCCAATTCCAATGTCAACAGAGACCTGATGTAAGTGACACAAGGCTTTTGTGCTGGAACATAATTATGTGGTCATGCATGTTACCCAGGGAGATTTATTTCATCACATCCAATACTTGGTTTCAGTATGTCAATTTTCAATCTCTATTTGTGTATTCAAAGCCTTTACAGTCATTAGAGTCATATCATATATTAATGTGATAAGGAAGCAAAAAACTCAGGAGGAAAACACCTTTAATCCTATAGAACTGCTCCCAGACCAAAGTATAAATACTGTAACATAAGCCTACAGTGATTTTTCAATGTGCCTGTGCACAAAGCGTGAGAAAACACCCTTCTGCGATCACACATAAACTGCCTCATGTTTCTACAGTATCCATGACAGAAAGAGACAATGGGAACCAACCACCAGACCCTCTGAAGTTCGACAGTCTGCCAGGGCTATTGGTCATTCAATCCCATTCAGTATTGGAGTCTTGAGGAGATTTGGTAGCTAATAAGTAATACATAAAAAAGAAGACCTGATACAAAGTATCTTACAAAAATATCTTTTTGTAAGATACTCTTTTTTATCTTCAAGATCTTGTCTTTAATAAGCCTGTCTTAAAAATGATGACTGTCCAACACATGATCCCCAACTGCAGGGTATTGATCTTAACACTTCAAATGTCTACTATCCTCATCGACTCACCCTGTTGCAGAACAGGTTCCCGGAACTTCTTTTGCAAGCCCTTCCCCCACCTCACACACAAAAGAAAGACAACCGTGAACTAACATTGGTACTTGACCTTTTTCCATACAACCAATGACTTTGCAGGTGGCTACTTTATTTAGCAGACACTGACTTACTATGAGTCACTGTCTGTGACTGTCCCACCTACTGTAACTGTAATAAGATTAATGCACTAATTAGAAAAGAGCGGCTGCCAAATAACACACATGTAAATGTATGTGCTCCTATAACACTGCTGCTTCTATAACACCCAGCTCAAATGTGGAGCTTCCTCACATCGTACAGCAATGTATAGTGTATTGTAATAGGCCCACAGCACCAACTAGGGAACAATGCCTTGCTTCTTTCCGCTCCCCCTCTCCACGGCAACGCCAGTGGGGGAGAGGGAATGCTGTAAAAGAAAATACCTCATGGGAATACCAGCATGGGTAGACTTTAAATCCAATCTAGAAAGAGAGATGGGTTTCTTACTGTCTTGTTTAAAGGGGGAACTATTTGAAATTTGTAGATGTAGAAGGGAGACTAACGTGGGATTTATGTCACAGTTGCTGTGGTTGTCAAGTGTCTATTGAAGACAGTGCCTGGCAATGCTGCAGATTGTCCTCCTTCAAACACTTAGAATCACCCTGGAGACCTGACTTGGTGATAATGGGACCAATGTTCCAACATGGGTCATGCTGATACTCTGCCCTTGTGCCTGACGCAAAAGAAGTACCAAACAGTTGTCTGTAAACAGTATCACTCCGTTCACTCCTCTTGTTCGGCCTTGCACAGTCCTCCTCCATGCCCACTCACTAACATATGCCCTCATGTATTTTAAGTGTGTTTCCACCTACCATATTTTTGATGAGGTCATAAGTATTCACCCACTGACCTGCTACTTCACAACAGGCTCTTGTCTAAACTTAAAATGGGTACACCCAGAAGACCTTTCCCCCTGTGCTCAGTTAATTCACACATTCTTTTTTCCCTGAACCTCTTTGCAATTATGTCAATATGTCAGGACTTAGACCACCAATCAGCTTCTTTCTTTCAAATCGAACAGCGATAAAAGAAGCATAATATGCAGCTCATTGGCTCCTGTCCTTGCCTGTAAAGGCATCTAAGAGGTAATCATGCTGTGGTTGTTGCAGTATTTTTAGCAGAAAAAAAATATCTCTGAAATGTTTATGTGACTATTTTTGACACTAATGTTTTAGCATATGCAGACACTGTGGTAGAGAAGAGAATAGTCTTAGAGGTTCATTTCCCACACTCATAAACCTAAACCCAGCATTTTGAGCTTGTGTTGGTTAACATTAGTTGGCTTGCTAATAACAGTATGTATTTTACTGTTTGGCATTAACATTAGTTGGCTTGCTAATAACCATATGTATTATACAGTTTGGCATTAATATGAGCCAGCTATGCAAAGATGAGAAGCGCTTGTCAGATTTTACGAGTGCAGAAACTTTAAATGTTAACTACGTTTAAAGCCTCATTGGATTAGTATGGTGATTGTCCCACTGCTAGTGGCTAACAAAGCTTGAATGATCACACAGTTCAGTACTTATGCTTTTTAAAAGAAAACTATTCAAATATAACATTATTGTCCTGGAGTTGTGCCAGTGCATTGAAGACTCAGTCACAACAGCCTCATGCGGGCGTACATTATTCGGCTTGCTAATAGTATACATCAATGGCATTGTTAGGCCTGGGCTTGGCTTAGCCTTCCAACATTTGTTGACAAGGAAACTAAACAATCACTGCTAATGTGGCTCATGCTTGTGTCCATCCTGGTGCGTGTGTTTGTGTGTGTATATAACTCCCAATGTGACCCAATCAACTCTCCACTCCTATATGGGTGCCTTCCCCTAGAGAGGATCTAAGATGAAGTTGTTGTTTGACTAATAAAGGATGTGAGGCCGAAAAGTCGGAATACAACATGCTGCTGAGAATAGGCAGCACGCTGTGAGGTAGGACTGTACGCTGGAAAACAATCCTAATAAGATAAAGGACTAGGATAGAGTCCATCAGATGTTACAATACCTCCGGAACGGTATTAAGGGCCTTTAATGACAAGCGTTGCAAGTTCATTCTTCCACACTGTCTCAACTGTAGACTGTAGCTAATCGTGGCTCGTACAGTCACACATTGCTCCTCTATCAGCTTGCCTTTCCTATTGTAGCCTCCTCCCAGTTGTTTATTCTTACTACTTTTAAGAGTGTCGGTTACAGCAGTGACTGGAAATGTTTTCCGGGGATTGTTCAACTGAAAGAGAGAATTTGGCATACTATAACCATGACTCATCCTACCCACAGCCACGAGGTTAACACCACTGTTGCCTTGCCTTCATGGACAATGCCTTGTGTTAATTCTTACTTGTGTATGATTACGTCCTGCAATAGGCTACCTATCAAGGGAAGTACAATAAGCTTTTGAGTTTGAGGGCTCGTAGTAAGTAGGCGCAACCTTGTGCTATGAAACATCTGGAGCCATTTATTTTCAGTGTAAAGAAAGCTGTGAAAAGGGGAGTGGGGCGGGACTGTTGGGCGACACAAGTATAGACGAGGGAGAGTGAACGGGGCGGCATGAAGGTTATGGAAAGCATTATGCAAACGCACTGTGATATACCAACCTAGCATTCTGTCCCCTGGCCAGCACCCACATGACGGACAAAGCTAGTGTGGCTAGGCAAAGTATTGCTATATTCAGTCAGTCACGGCTGTGAGAACATTTATCTGTCTGTTTTCTTTTACCTTTCTGGTAAGAAATGACCTTAGCAATCAACTAATAACAATGTTCTGGAGTAAGCATTGTGAAAACATATCAACCCAAGCTAACAGGAGTATCAGAGTTCTTATCAGTTCGCTTGTTTGCACTATGAGAGAACCACAGATCCCTGCTTTTAGTTTCATAAGCATACTCTACATGAGACTGGGACAAACAGTTATAATACCTTTATATGTATTGTATGATTAAATCAAAACATTTGATAAATTCTTAATAATATTTCAATAGTTGTATTATCCTGTCTATTTAATGATCCAAACATAACTGAGCCATGCAGAACTGTGTTGACCTGGTTACGAATCCCACATAACTAATGTGCTGGAGCCATACTGGACACTGGCATTTTCCATTACAGAATACATTTTAAAGTCTGTGGTTGAGCAGCACAGGCCAATTGTCCTAAATGTATTATCACGCGCTATGCGCTGCTACATGCTTACGTTCGGTCCATGAAAGCACTTTACAAATCACGTGTATTATTATAAGAATAGCCCTAAGCAGTAAAAGCACAATAAGCAACAAGTTTGTCAACATCTACGTAAGGAAAACGGGTTGTCTTTTGACTTCCAGAACATGGAGGGGGCGTAGTTGTTAGACCCTTGTCTTAATTATCGCATTAGGCCTGACCACACCTCTACACATCAAAGCACAGCTGGACCACATCTGGACGATGAACTCAACAGTCCTCAATATGGCCAAAGAAAGATGTATAGAATATGGCAGGGTTGGGCGGACCTTGTCAATTTTACATTACATTTGATAACGCGAATTTCACTGTGTGCATAAGCTTTTTAGACTTAGAATGTATGCTAAAGACACCAGAAACAAAAATCTAAATCTAACCGAAAAAGCGAATATATAGCGTAGTTTATAGTTTAAAAACATAGAAAACAACTGTAGAACTGTGAGTCACACAAATTACATCCTAAAAGGAAGTTAAAATATAATGTCCGTATCGCGGAAAATGTGAGCAATAGGCTACATATGGAATAGCCCTTGAGCGCGCATGTTAGTTATATAAAACAGTGAATAACAGTCTAATAAATATTCTACCATTCGTGGTATATGATTTGAGCTAAGAATGCCCAGCAGATTTACAGCTAACTACTCTTGAAAGCAGGAAAAAAGTTAATTTAAATAACTTTCGTTAAGGTCTTCGGATATTGCTGAAAATAGAGTGATATTTTCTTGGTCAAAGTCTTAATTTGGAACAATGAAAATGATTAATAGACGGTTAACTAATACTAATGATAATACTACAGCCGTATCTGCTATTGGAAATAAAACTTACCTCGTCACGCGTTAAACCCAAATGGAGATGTGTGAGGCAACAAGTCAGGAAATCTCGGGCATGCAGCGACACACAATTGACGAATGTACTGGAGTCAGACATACGCCAACACCCTTTTCCACTAACGCTCAACAGGTTGGCTCAGTTTGAAAATAGGCTGAGTTTATATTGAAGTTGCATGTGCTGGAGAGGAGGATTTCATTATTTGTTCTCACTGCTTGGTTTTGCATATTACTTTGTAGTAATGAACCCAATGTTATTTTTCATTTATTTGGATTTAATTAGTAAGACAATTGGCACGAACATCTGGAAGCAAGTATTTCACAATTTTGCACAAAACAACTTGTTTGAACATAATGTCTGTAGCTAAAATTACATTTCTGTTAGCATAGTTATTTCTATACACAGTAAAACACTTGAAAATGAGACTATAAATATGATCTTAGAGCCAAAAATAAGTAACTAGATATATTTTTGTACATTCACTCTCTACCCACTTCCATACCCATTCAGGTGTCACATTTTAATAGCCAGACCACTGTCCAATTCGTGCCGCTTATTCTCTATCAGGTGTCGCGACATATGTCCCGACACCAGCAACAAGATATTAAGATTCCATCCTGTTGCTCAAATTTCACTTGTGTTGTCATCGGATTTTCTTCAGTGGTTGAAAGACGTAAAGAGAGAAGGCAGATTAAAACAAGAAGAGTACAATCAGGACAACCATGTGTAGGGATGTTGCTTATTCAATATAAATGATTTGTAAAGCATGTGTGTTGGCTTAAAATAAGCATTTATATACGTGTGAATATAAAAATAGACTTACTTGTTTTTTCTATTGCATTTTTTTTCTGAAGAGAAAGTCAACACACGTTACTGCACACACTGACAACATTGCGTCTATTCTTTATTATATTCATAATCAAATATTGTATTTGTTTTTAATTAGGCTATGTTTACTTACGAAATAGGACAGCCAATCCTCCTACTACCAGCAAGCATGCAATGATCATGCCTCCAATTCGTAGTCGCTCATAATCTAGGAAATGCAATGTTGAACAGCTCAGGATCACAGTGAGTCATTCAACAGGGACTGATATCTAATTGTCTTATGTCAATTCAGTTATAACTGGCTGAAATGTACATTATACATACATCATATTCGTTGAAATTTGCATTAAAATAATAAATGTGGTGTGTACAAACACTGTGGCTGACATATCTTTTTTTCCCATAAGATGAACAACATAAATACATATTCAGACCTTATTTGTTTTTTCCAGTTTGTACATTTTGTGGAATTGTTTTTACATTAGATAATATTTGATACAAAACAAATAACTTTTAATAAAATAAATAAGTAGTCAAAATAACTAAGGGGGTATTTCATGAAAATACACTCAAGTTTCAGTTTTGTGTGAATAAACTATATGGTAAACAACACACATGGTCAATTATAATTTGGTGTTGACGGTGATTCATCAACTTCATTTGAATAAGTGTAGAGGACAGGTCAGTTACTCACTGTATACGAATGGATCTTCAGAGAAGAGTGATGGGGGAAGGCAAAGAAAACTTGTGAGATTAACAAATAAAACATGTTGCTCTGGTTTCACATTAAACTGCAGAGAACAAGTCTGCTGAAAATGGTGTGTTCTCATTCACATTCAAGTGCTAACAAATTCCTTGTGGAAACGAATGGACAAAAAAATAACACCTTTAATCAAACACAAAAGTGGAAAATAACATTAATGCAGATTTTCCTTACTTGCTTCAGTTTCGGTGAACAAGGCAAAAAGAACTAGGAGAAACACAAATTAAACATTTGTCATTTGGTTAATGGGTATCCGTTTATCTGATGTAGTTTGGAAAATGTTACATGAGATCAAAAATATGGGCCATGGGATTATATGGCAAGACAAGATAATGAAATGCAAAATGATTGTAACGTTAAGAACATTTAAAGCTGATTTAACGTTTAGCCACATTCATAAAGAAGTTTATACATAATTATATGTTTTCAATATTCTGTTTTGCCGCTGTGGCTTTAAACCGAACACCTATCTAATATTTACCTGCAAGCAAAATGAAAGCTGAGAATTGGCCCATCTTGCACACAGTCTGCCTGCAATAAAAGAAACGGCATCTGTTAGCATAAAACCTCATGTAGCAGTAACCACAGGGGTCATTTCTAGAATCAACCCATGATAGAAGCCTCTGACAGCAAGTTCTCTGTCATGAATTTGTTGGCTGAGGTTTATACATTATACATTATTTAGTCTATCTTAAATGTCACAAATGTGACTAGTTAATAAATAATAAGTATGTGATGAATAATAACACTATGAAAATACTTTTGAAAACCACTGAGTCTATGTTGCCCTTGTGCTCAATCATCCTCGTTACCAAACACAGTCGGATAGAAGAGCAGAATGTCCTTGTGGTGTAAGACAGACACCAGGCAGCAGCAGGGGGAATTGTGGATGTTTGGAGAGTAAACAGCAGAGAGAGGAAACCCAGGGTGGAATCCACAGGCCTCAGGACACCCTTGGCTTGACCTTGGCCATTCACTGGGGTTTACACTGTGATGTTTTGGAAATAAATATGACACCCATCTACTTCATTCTTTATTGCTGACTCTCCCCACCCCACATCAGGCCACCTTCAAACGATCCTTCTCCCAAAACTCTGCCCGTATACCTACATCTTGATTGGTGCGGATATTTCATAATCTCTGATGTTTGCCACCTATTGTGTATGTCACATTTCTGCAGATTTTGTTTATTCTCTCCCTATTATGCCACCTACCACAGGCAAAACCCAGTGTGTATGTTTAAATGGACTTGTACAAATAAAGACAAATCCGATTTTGATTCTATTTAAAAATATTTGTTTCACAATGGACAAAGTCAGTTCTGAACAACAGGTCAATGTTACTGAAGCAATAAAAATACAAATATTATTATTTGTACTGTACATCCTTGTTTTCAAAAACGTTACAAATAAAAACAGAATGCAATGATGGGCAAATCATTTACACCCTATATTCAATAGGAAATAGTACAACGACAACATATCAAATGTTAAAACAAACCATTGTCTGTGAACACAGTACGTTGCTTCATCCACAAATGGAAGTTAAAACTCCACCAGGGAAAGAAGAAATGTTAAATAAACAAGATCCAGGACCACGGCTGCATTCTCTGGGCCTAAGCTCATTTTAGATTAGGGGAAGTTTAAAACCGTCCTTTGGTCTGACGAATAAAATGTAAAATAGTATTTGTGTTTCATGGATGGCGTGTCCTCCGGACTTAAGGGGAGAGGGACCATTCGGCTTCTAATCAGCACACAGTTCAAAAGCCAACATTTGTGATGGTATTGGGGTGCATTAGTGCATATGGCATGGGTGATTTGCACATCTTTAAAGGCACCGTTATTGGTAAATTAAACAATAAATACGTGTTTTGCAGCAACATATGCTGCCATGCAGACAACATATTTTTAAGGGAAGTCCTTGCTTATTTCAGCAGTACAATACCAAACCACATTCTGCGCGTATCACAACAGCATGGCTCTAAAGTTAAAAAGTCTGGGTGATAAACTGGCCCCCCTGCAGTCGAGACCTGTCCCTTATTGAAAACATTTGGCGCATTATGAAATGAGAAATGTAGCAAATGAGACATCTAACTTTTGAGCAGATGCAATCCTGTATCCAGCAATAATGGGACAACATTCTACTTTCAAAATTACAGCAATTGGTCTTCTCAGTTCCCAGTTCACACGGTTAAGAAGAGGTTATGCAACACACTGGTAAATATGCCTCAACTTTTTTGAAACATGGTGGCATCCAATTCAAATTCAAGTATTTTTCCAAAGACATTTCTTAGTTTCAACACTTTATATGTTGTCTTTATACTATTTTCAAATAAATATAAGGATAAAGGATTTGCACATTATTGCATTTTGTATTTATTAGCATTTTACCCACCATCCCCATTTTGGAAACAGAGTTGTTTATTAATTCACATTATATTCTATTTAGGGTTATAGACAATGACCTATACATCTTTATTTGTAAAATGTTTAGAGCATTCAGTGAAACATGAAAACGGATTATTAAAATGTCTTATTCCTGTTGTACACAGACTCATAGAAGTTCACCATGCTTAAGGTTGCCATCAGCATAAGCAATAGAGCAGGATTTAGGTTTACTGTGTTTACGATGATCCCTGCCTAATTCTCAAAAAACATCCAGATCATCATTATGCCCATAGAACCCTAATAGTCATCATTATGCCCATAGAAGCCTTGGAATTCTGCTATAGCAAACCTTGTGATCGTAACACAGACAGTTGTAAAACGTAGGACAGCAAGTGAATCCCCTCCTCCCCTTTAGTCTTTACCTGAGCACTTGGTCTGTGTCAGTGAAGGGTCCTTGATGTCTGCTGAGTAGCTCAGGTCTTCCTATTGACTTCACACAAGTATTCTCTCTTTTCTTTTACCTTGTGGAATAGCCACTCCTTTTTGTTGTCACATAAAACACACTAAAGGACAGTCAAGATCAAGTCAAGTTTAGCTTTGTCAAATGTACACGATAAAAATGATACACAATACATTGAAATGACTACTTGAAATTTGAAAGATTTTATATGCTATGTTTCCATTAGTTAGATGGATTGAAATATTAAGGATGCAGTATGTGATTTTTGCATAAAAAAATAATATTTTAAATATCCCATTTTGTGCAAGATATGTATATGTTGGTTATATGTATATAATCTATGAAAAGAATCCCTAAACAACTTAGCAATGAAATTCCAAGTTTAAAAACAAGTTGTTTTGATATATTGGCACATATATTGGACAAAGAACAATATTCTCAGGAACCCGTTTTTGTGACACTTTCAAAACCAGGATTAATCTTGAACATCCAGTACACCTACAAATTAGCCGTAACCTAAACAGGATTTAGCTGCATCATGAGCACTGTTGAGCCCCAAACAATGGGCATGTCCCATTTTGTTTAGGGTTAACACATTGGGTAGGAATCACTTTGACAAATAGATGTCAGGCAATGCTAAATGGATTGTACATTAAAACATAAATACACATACTAACTCACTGTGGAACCAAAATTGCATATTTTTTTAGAAAAAAACTATACCTCATAGTCAGTACACAGAGATGAGGCTACATGAACACATAATGCAATAAAAGTAAGCCATAATTACCCAGAGATCTAAAATTACGACTGGCAATGTTTATTTCACAACCTAAGATTTTGCAATTTGAGACTAATTATATAAAGGATTTGCACATTATTGCATTTTGTATTCATTAGCATTTTACCCACCATCCCCATTTTGGAAACAGAGTTGTATATCAATTCACATCATATTCTATTTAGAGTTATAGACAATGACCTATACATCTTTATTTGTAAAATGTTTAGAGCATTCAGTGAAACATGAAAACGGATTAATAAAATGTCTTATTCCTGTTGTACAGAGACTCATAGACGTTCACCATGCTTAAGGTTGCCATCAGCATAAGCAATAGAGCAAGGACCTGAGATTTTGCAATTTGTGACTATTTATATCCCAGCAGCAATGGTAGAGAAAAATGTACTGGGTTATTCACAAATTATAATACAATAATGTACTGTGATATACATGACATCCTCACATGACTGGGGTGGTTACCAAAGTGAGGGTTGAAACAAGTGAAAGATAAGGTTAATTTAAGTGTAATATGTGTTCAATTATTCTGGAACTACCGCTTCCCAAGAATTTAAGTACATTTTGCTGTATCCTAAGATGTTACTGGTATTGTTTTGCTTGACCAATATACTTTTCTGCCGTCTTTTTACATATTCTATTTAATGTTTGTTGTTGTGTTTAGCTGATTTTTCAATATTTGTGACTTTAATAAGCCTATTTCCAGATAATGACTTACCACTTACAGGTATAGGTGGCTTTCGCCGTCCAACACCTGTCTTTTATTAATGACTGTCAACATAATTTCCAACTCCTTTCTTATTTTGACCTCACACTCTCATAGTCCCCTCCCACCCACAAGGCAGGCAATGCACTTGATTTTATTCGGACAAGATGCTGTTGATCTTACTTCAACTCCACTCCAGGTCTCTGATCAATCATTTTTGTCATTCTGTCTTTTAACCCTGCTAACTCTACTTCCAGGCCATGTTCCCTTTGACTTCAAGACAGCTTGTGTCAACCCCACCCTCAAGAAACCAACTTTTAGTGTCTGATATCCAAAACTAAACCCTTCTTTTTGTTCAAAAATGCTTGCCTCTGTCTCTGGTCTGGAAAAGGGATACCCCCGACCTTTGGGCAGTGCACCACCATAACAGAGATTTATCGTGCAATCCCGATGGGGGGGTAATTTACTGCCCTTAGAGAAGACGCAGGCAAGGTCCTGGTATTCTGAGGGAACAGTGGAGGGAGTGGTTGAATTTTCCACCGTGGTGGTACAAATATACAGGCCCAAACACCTACCCTGACACCCCCGCGACCATCCTGTGAGGACCCTCCGCGACCATGAAAATGACGGGTCATGCATCGCAAGCCAAGGGAGACCCAGAATGACAGGGAAGTTAGGGGCATCGATGACGTAGAGAAAAATGGACTCTACGTGATGGCCACACTGCATGCGTAACGGCCTGGTAACCTGGCTCACCATACCCATACCCAACGGGCGCGTATCCAATGTCCGTATAGGGATGGGAGGCGAGACAGGAACCAGGGGTATGTTAAACCGACTGACCAACCCGGCATCGATGTAGTTGCCTGGCGCACCGGAATCGACCAACGCAAGACACTGGTGTAAATCGGGATATTGCGAAAAAGTTATAGGAATTTGGAGACGGCCATCAGAAGGCCCCCACGGAAAACAAAAGATTGCCTCACCTGTGTAAGTGTAGGGGTGCCTTGTTTGCTCTGACCTCGCCCGGATACCCATCGTGGTGAGCGGGCTTGGCTCGGACGAGCCAACTTCCATGGCCTCGTAGTCGACCGGGTGACGAGACGTCGGCTCGTTGTGTCCACAACGCTGTCCCCGGCTCCGAAGGATGTTGTCTAGTCGAGTAGCCATGGTGATGAGCTCCAGCAATGCAGTGGCCTCGCGTAACTTAACTTTGATTTCTCTATTACTGACCAACTAATGGGTTTGATGAAGGAAAGTGTACATATTATGATTTTCAGAGGTTGGTTTTCCAAAACACCATAAGAGGAATGATCTTAATCGGGCTCTGGATAAGAGCACCTACTAAATGACTAAAATGAAAAATGTACAAACACAACAGCGTTCCATAATAACATCTTAGTTGTTTAAGACCATTTATTTTATTTATTATGATGATAAAGTTGAATTTGAACAACAACTGATTTTTCAAAACACAGACATAAGAAGTTCCCTGAAGACATAAGAAGTTCCCTGCTCTTTTTCCTGAAGCATATCATGGACCCAAAATAGGTACAATTAGTAAATAAATTCATGTATATTAAAGGAATGCATATATCTCTAAACTTATTTTCAATGCAGGGCTACTGTAAATGTCAGATTTACATGTATTAATCATACCAACAAATAACCGCCCAGCTGAGGCAACATTGCAGAACGTCTGCTGTTTTTCCTCTGCAGAACTTCCGTCTGACCACTACTCCTATTTCCTGCACTGTATTATTTATGCAGCTGGCTGCCAGCCTAGTTTATTACCTCTTAAGCTATTTGTCATAACTATAAAGAAAAAATAAATCCTTCTGGTGTATATTTGTTGTGAATTAGTAATAAACCTGCATTTGTGTAAAATTTTTATTAAGATTTTAAGTTGAAGTACCTCTGCATATTAACAGAATATTTAGTATCCCAGCTTCAATGTGCTTCTTTTTTTCTGTACTTTCATTGCTGCTCTCTGCTGGGCAAATAGTATAACAGTGGCAGAACAAATAAACCCAACCTAATTTCTAAACACAGGACCAAATCTTCAAACTACATTCACAAAACCCTATAAATACTTGCCTAAAAACGAATTAATCTGTTCTCAGAAACACACTGCTTTCAGATCCTATACACAGCCAGTCAATATATCAACACATCAGAGCATTCATTAGACACTAAATAAAAAAATGGAGAACACAGTAAGCAAGGCATGTTGATGTTTGTAATGGCAACTAGTAAACACATTTTGCTATAAAAAAATATAATAATCGCAACTTGTTTTGTGAAAATATTTAATTTCGGTAAACCAGCAGTGGCATATAAATGCATTACTGCACTATGCAAAAGCTCAATGACCAAAGAAAACTAAATGAAAAGAACATGAAAATAAACTCCAAAATGTTTAACAACTGCATAATCAAAGTCAATGAGAGATTCATTCTTCCTGCTCTACTTCCGACCTGTGGCACCTGTGTATTCTGAACTGAGTCATATACATTTCAAATGGTTTTATCACATCATTCGAAACAACTGTGAGCTATTTTCAGTCATTGTGTGTAAACAATGACAACTGTGCAGTAGTTGTGTTTAACATACATTAACTTACATTCTTCATAAAACAGGACAAGTTAAAATAGATTGTTACAGGCAGTAATGGCAGTTTGGTAAGCGGACAAAACAATACAGCAAACGGTCGAAATAGAAGAATGTTACAAATTCTGACAATGTTTTGCCATTCATAAATACACAAGTGATGTACATTTTTGCAATACATAACAAATCAATGCATGTGGTTAGTCATGTTGGTTGTGCTATCTTTATCGCCTCACAGCCATGGAATGAGATCCTAGGTGTGCAAAAGCATTGACATCAATCCAGAATTTCAACTGACCTGACCGTGTGACTTTTTGAAGCGTCTTGGTAAATCAGCTATAACAAAGTTCTGTCTAAATTTCATTAGGGTGAACAGAACTTGGTCTACATCTGGCATTGTTGATAATGTGGCGGCAAAACGTTGTAAGCAAGGCACAAGAGTGTGGAATTCTAGTAGTGCACATGCCACATGCAGTTGTCATGCCACATGTGATGATAGTTCCTTAGGAGTAGGTGAGGTCCTCCATTGCTGGGTCTGACCACTGTGTTTGGGTATCATGAAAGGTCTTTGAAATAGGACCTAGCTCCTCAGAAATCTCCACACCAGGCTCATCAGCAGGGGAAGATTAGTTGAAAATCAATATGAATATAGATAAGTCCATCATATTATTTGGTAAGCATCTGTAAAAGCAAATACACAAAGCAGGGATATTTTAAACTCCTTGTCTTATGGCGTTAATCATACTATTATTCTCTACGGAAAAAAAGCATTCAAAACCCAATGGGAAACATAGACTATGTTTAATATCTTCTATATAAATATTCTGTGCCTATTATCAATTAACGCTTGCGAAATACAGAGTTCATGTTGGCTGTGGTAGGTAAACAGGTAAAAAAGCGTTTCACATAGATTTTGAAAGTGTCAGGTTTTTTGTTTATCCCAGTTAGCAAGCCAACTAAACACAAAAATGCCACTGGTGAACAGTACTTCCTGACCCATAATAATTTCTACAGCAACAACTTAATATTGCCTGACTGCGCCCCATTTGGGTGTATTTACTGCTGCCTACTGTACCGGAGTGTAGGTACATCATACCTCCTGCTGAAGTTACCAGCTTTTGCACTGGTAAAATGTGTTGTGATGCTCTCTCTCCCTTCAATTGAGTCCCTTGGTTTAGCTAGCCCGTAAAAGTAATTAATTCACGTTTAAACTGCATGGAAATGTCACTATGGACATTTGCTAATGTTTTCTGAGATTATGGTTAATGTTGAATCTGTCGGAGATCTCCCTCATTTGTTTTTTTCTGACATGCTGTGTGCCTATGTCTTGGCGTTTCATTACCAATATAAAATGTCATAAATAGTCAAATGTTAGCTCACACTGGTGCTCAGTCATAAGCAGTGAGACTGTAGGGGATTAGTTGTCCTATATAAGTGATTTGACATCAATATAGCAATTTTGCCTCTGCATTCATTTATAGGTGTGTCAATGTGCCATGGCAGAATCATTCATTTATAGGTGTGTCAATGTGCCAT
>JACXGK010009835.1:0-13602 GCA_016801125.1 Novumbra hubbsi
CTCTTCCTCCCTCTTCCTCCCTCTTCCTCTCTCCACCTCATTTTCTTTGCTGTTGTTTTATGCATGTTCAATAAAAGGATGGGCCAACATCAGAGAGGACTGTGTTCCAATAATAAAATAACATTGTCTCCATGTGATCATTAAAAGCAGAGAGGGGGAACAGCTGCCTCTAACAAAATCAACACATTAACAGACACAACTCAGTCAGTAATCACCCACAACACAAGCCCACAGACCCAGCTGCTGGGGCATTCAGTCACAAAGACCCTCATCCACGGGCACGCTTCCTCGCTTACTCAATTCAAAATGCTTAATTCGCATGATATAATTATGTACATTCTGCCAAAGTTAACTTTAGAAATAATTGCTTATTGTTAGTTTACAAAACAACTTCATTCAGAGAGAAATTGGTAGAACAATGATAAATGATCTGCAGGTTTGTTTTTCTATCTGACACTGTCCTTCATCATATGTCAGCAGTTATGTAGTATGATCTGTCAGAGACTGTCCTTCATCCTATGTCAGTAGTAATGTTAATTTGGTCTGTCAGAGTCTGTTCTTCATCTTATGTCAGGTAGTAATGTAGTATGGTTTGTCAGACACTGTCCTTTATCTTATGTCTGTAGTAATGTATCGTGGTCTGTCAGAGACATCGTATGGTGCCAATACACAGCTCTCTGCAGTATGAATAGCCTACATCAAATATATGTAACATTTTGAATAAGGTTCTCATGTTTGCGAAAATGTCATTTTTTATATGTTTGCCATTTTGTCAGGAAATGCAGCTCTGTCTCAGGTAGTGTGATTGCACATCCTCTCGCTCAACAGGAAGCCAGGTGTGTATGTTTCTGTGTGTGCCTGTAGCTCAACAGGAAGCCAGGTGTGTATGTTTCTGTGTGTGCCTGTAGCTCAGCAGGGAGCCAGGTGTGTATGTTTCTGTGTGCCTGTAGCTCAACAGGGAGCCAGGTGTGTATGTTTCTGTGTGTGCCTGTAGCTCAGCAGGGAGCCAGGTGTGTATGTTTCTGTGTGTGCCTGTAGCTCAGCAGGGAGCCAGGTGTGTATGTTTCTGTGTGTGCCTGTAGCTCAACAGGGAGCCAGGTGTGTAGGATTCTGTGTAAGATTGACCCACTCTTGGTAATGCAGGGCTTGGTAATGATATAACCCCCCCTCCCCCTTTTGCAAAGAGACACATTTTTCATATTTGAAAAAATATTGACTCCTCAACTTTAGGTCATGGCTTAGCTTCTGAATGTCAAAGATTAACGAGTCCTTGGTGGATTTGAATTGTCCTTAGCTATATCTATTTCTGTTGAACTTCTCATAAATCAAATTGGTTCTGTGTATGCATCCCTTTGATCGGTGTTTCAGAATGATTTACAATCTGTTTCTGTCTGTCCCTGGTTCAGATGGTGTGTGGACGCATTGTTTTCTGTTGTTCTGTGCATTTGCAGTATAACAGTATCAAAGTATTGAACGCAAAATATTATTTGAGTTTTGGTGCTTTGGTTTGATTTTGAGTCCCCATCAAACTAGTTATCCTCTGTACTGTTTTCTGTTGTGCTTTTATGGATGTTTGCACAAATATATTTATGCTATACTAATTTATACTTTTACTATACAGGATATATGCTGTTATCTGGATTGATAATGCTTTTCCTGTGAACGGGGTGTTATTCAGAACCATAGGTATTCAGTTGTTTGTTAACTGACAGCTTTCTAGAATACTTCTGGCTGTTTGGTGTACGTTTCTATGACTAGCAGATAAGGCACTGTTAACTGGACTGTAAATGTGTGCTTACCTATGTGTGACTTCTTAAGAGTACAAGGTAATTTCACCCGATAGAAGTGCTAGTTGTCTTGACAGTAAATGAGAATGCGTCCATGTCTGATCTCTAACAGTCTACTGTGCCTGTACTTCATTTCTCACTTTTCCAGTACCTGTCTGTTCTTCCCTTCTACAGTTCCCTCTCTAAAAATGGGAAAAGTCAAATGTTGTCTTCTTTTGGCTCCATACTTCATACGTTTAGATTTTAAATTCAGGTTGTTCTTTTATTTGAGTATTCTCTTGTACAGACTGGTTCCCCTTTTTGAAACTACAACCACTTTTCCAATGTTAGGGCACCAAATTTATAAGGACAGCGGGCATGTGTTTTGGTCAGTCAGCTGTGTTCCATTACATCATTTCGGACATTTCTAAGAGAGACATTAATGTCCTTATTCTAGGGTTTGTGTGCCCTGTTGGTGGGTGTCACCAAGAACCAAGAGATGACATTTAAAGTGACGGTACACACCACACAAGGCCAGAGCTTACAAAAATAAATGTTTAAGACATAATTTAAAAGGTTTTGTCAGTTTAAAATGTGTGAAGCAATATGTACACAAAAGTCTTGAAATAAAAACAGAAAATACATGCTTTAACACATAGTAGATTTGAAAGTGTCAAAACAAGTCTTCTGGAGGGCATAGTGTTTATCCTCTGACTATGCTCTCTTCCCAAACACTCCCGCAAAGTCTTCATTTTAAAATTCCCCAATATGAATGCTGTGCTTTTCACAACATCAAGAGGTTTTCTTTCAGTAGAATGTCAGAGGCTATTTTTCACTCACACAATTTCTTGTATGTTTTCCCTCTCAAGCAATCTGCAAATTTTTGCCTCTCTTCAGATTCTTACACCTTTTTTTTCTGTGAGTTAGCAGACATGTTCTTCAAAACTAATCATATCACTGTTGTGCCAAACAATAGGAATGTCTGATTAACTTAAAGTAGATTTTCTTATTGTTTCCAAAAAGCAAAGACAGCAGAATTGTTCCCTCATTGCACACAAACATAAGCTGCAGACTGATTGGCCTACTAACACTCAGCCAGCACTTACAGAGAGGATAAGAGCTATGGCAGAGTTCTGTCTCTTTCCAGGGATGATAGACCAGTTAATTACACGTGGAGCTACTATAGACGTCCATTGTCTTTTCTGGATGTTGGCTGCTCTCAGCTCAATGTGTTCACTTTGTCTTTCCTGCTTCTCTTTTCTTTCCCTCTGCTTTCTGGGGTTCACACGGTGTAGCTGTCCT
The DNA here is from genome assembly GCA_016801125.1 of Novumbra hubbsi. Classification (NCBI taxonomy): domain Eukaryota; kingdom Metazoa; phylum Chordata; class Actinopteri; order Esociformes; family Umbridae; genus Novumbra; species Novumbra hubbsi. The sequence continues at coordinate 3,069 of JACXGK010009835.1, forward strand.
GACTCTGTATAATTCCCTCACTAATCAGACTGCTCTCTCCGTTCAGTGGCCAAGCTTTAATCAAACGGCTTGCAGTGTCTCCCATGAAGCCAGAAAATGTGTTATTCCCAAAGGATACATACAAAAAGCCCAAGCAATTACTCCCAGAGGATATGTCGGTCCCTCTCTTCTCTCCCCCTTCATCTCACTCTCATCTCTCCCCAATCATCTCTCTCTCTCTCCCTTCATTTCTCTCAAATCCCCTTCCGCTCTTCTCTCCCCTCAATACCTCTCTCTCCCCCTTTATCTCTCTCTTACCCTCCATCTCTCTCTCTCCCCTTCATCTCTCTTCTCTCCCCCTCCATCTCTATCTCTCCCCCTTTATCTCTCTCTTACCCTTCATCTCTCTTCTCTCCCCCTTCATCTCTCATTCCCTCTTCATCTTTCTTCTCTCCCCTTCATCTCTCTCGCTCCCCCTTCATCTCTCTCTCTCCACTTCCATCTTCCCCCTCCACAGCTGCAGATGAAAAGCAGCATTCCAATCACGTCTTCATATTTTTTTTTCTTTTATCTTCTTTCTTTTCCTGTTTCTTTCTTTCTGTGTTAAACTAATGAGAAGGTCTAGCTCTGTGATGATGACAGAACGCAGAGTGTGTAATGTAAACGGTAGAGAAAGACACCCGAGGGAAGAGCCAGCTGCAACCCAAACCCCGGAGGAGACATTATCTCTGATGATGATGACTAATGTGTGTGTTGCGTTATTGTACTCTGCTGTAATTGCATTGTCATCAGCAAAAAGGTCAGAAAAAAGGTCTTTATGCGTGTATCATGACAAGCACGCCCCCTCTGCTCATGACACGTTAATTAAATTGGAGTTTGAGATACAACTCCACTACATGTGATAAAACGGTGCTATGGCTATTCACTACATCACCACATGTGATACAACGGTGCTATGGCTATTCACTACATCACCACATGTGATACAACGATTCTTATCTACCATGCGGTTCGCTTGTTTTAAATACAATCCTTTGGCCTTTTCAAAAATGTTCAAAGGGCACCGTGATATATAACAAAATCATAATGTACAGCTGATGAAACTCGCATGACAATTGGCTAAGAAATTATCATTGCTGTTTGCATTTATTAGCCGGTTAAAATGCATTTGTGCTAAACCAAAGGCAGATTGCGGTAGAATCTGATAGTGGCCGGTTGAAATGCGTTAGTGGTAAACCAAAGGCCCATTACTGTAGAAGCTAGGCGACTGACACTGGTAAGTTCTTTGCCCTTTCTGTGCCATTTGCAGAAAGACAGGACCAGATCATGTTTTCCCTATATATGTTTTCCATAATAATCTGAATATAATTGTTTTCAAACCTGTATGCTTCAACACTAAAAACACATGGGATCATTTACCTGAAAAAATGTATATGCCATGGGTCCCGTACTTTCTGCATCTGTGCCATTTCGTTGAGTCTACATTCAATAGTAAACCAATACAAAATAACTAGGTAGGCCAAACTAAAGTAAATCATTTGATAATGTGATATTAACAGTCGAACACGTAAAACGCAGGAAGAGCGCAAATGTATTATAATTGGTGTTTAACGGCGGTTGCCATGCAGGTTAATGGTGCATTACCGCCACCTACTGGATTCACACTAAATTGTCACGCTGGCCTACAATTGTGTAAACATCTAAGACAGAAATGCACAAATAACTGCATTAAGAGTATATGCTTTCAAATATTAATTTGAAAGCTTTATGGAGAAGTATTGCATTACTAACAAAATTCATGAAGTTTAATTTACCCTGTAAACCAGATTATGTCAAAGTTGTTCAACGATACTGATGAAATATGTTTTTGTAAAAATGAAAAAGAAACTAATCGTTTATTTTATGACTGTATATGCACTCAGTTGCTGTGGACAAATTTCGATTTTTTTTCTTTTGGATTACTGGTACTAAAGTCAAACTTCATAGTAAATATGTTCTATTTTTATTTAATAATTATTACTACATGAATGTAAGCGTGCTAAAGACGCGCCAAAATGTGTACTTAAAAAAATTAGAAAGCAATGCGAGGCCTTGTGTCTCTTTATCTGGTTGTATACCTCTGTGATCTATGTTCTTGATAGCTTTTTTTGTTAATCTGATATTATGATGCATGAATATCTGTTTTGTGATTATTATTTCTAAATATAACATTTAAAAAAAATAAAACGTTCTCATTTTTGAGTTACGTTACAAATGTCACATTATCGTTTCTCAGTGGTCCAGAATCCCTTCTTGAAACGTTTGCAGCTTTTTTATATACCGTTCTCGACTGATCCAGTAATATCGGTCTTTTGCGTAGAGGTCTTTCTATATGTAGTTGCTTGAAATGGTTTCTTATGGTTGTTTATCCACACGTTTAATTTACACTTCCGGTTAAACATTTCGGAATGTCAGTGAGTCATGTGATTGTGAACAACCAGAACTCACAAGCAACCAGCGGTAATTTTGGATGTGGATATGGGGGACGATTTAGGTAATGATTGGTGGGAACAAAAGGACACTTCAGGTAAGTTGTAATATTTCTTATTATATCCATGTTCCTTTTGTACCGGCCTATCATTGCGCTCAGTGTTTTTAACGGGGCTTGTTAGCTAGTTTGCAAACGATACTGCCATACTTGTCTGATCTATCCATGTTAGGAAGCTCTAACCAGTTACAAAGCGAAGCTATTGCTGCTCTGTCCACTGACTGAATTGTTTTATATTTCATGTAACAAACCGGCTGTATGTTCATAAGATTAAGCTAGTTCACCAAACAACGTGTCTCATCCACGTGTGTTTCCGAATGTTTTTTTGCGGATGAAGGAACTCGATTAAATGACCGAAGTGCATTGTGGTAGTTAGACACGGAAAATCGTGTTCGCCTGTAATTCTTTTATTACTGTCATTCGAACAAGGTACGTGTAGAAACGCGCACGTTATCTCTGTGGGCATAGTCGTTTCTGACAGGAAAACTACTTATTTCTCGTAACAGGACTAAACCGGTATCTCTGTTACGGTGCTTTCACGTCAATGACCGCTAGAGGGTGATACAGTGATACGGATTTTCTCATAACATAAAAGGGTTTTCAAATCCTACCAGGTCTGGAGTCTGCTGTTCTGTGGTACCTCTTCATTCACTGCAACTATTGTTGACCCTGGTCAAAATAAGTCACGGATTAAAAGGTTAAGGTTCAGGATTGAGTTTGAGGACTTTAGAATTTGGCATCTACAGTGTTTTGAACTTTAAATTAGTAGATGTTTTTGTCATCACCTCTAGTTATTAATCAAATTCAAATTAATTTCATGTTTTTTTTTTTACCCCAGTAGTGCTTTTACATATACCCAGCCTGAAACTCACCTCAAACCCCATTTCTGTCTGAAATCACTGAAAATTTCACTAAATATATCACAACTGTATCTGTTGCGTTGCTCAGAATCCCGTCTGAACATTCAGCGTTTTCCAGAGAGTGTAGAGCACGGCTGCAGTCCTGTGTTAGCTGTGCTGTTTGTGTCTTTTGGTGTAACATAGCCTTGAGGTTTGGGGATTCTGGTGAGGCCGGGCTACGAAACACTTCCACAGGAACCTGGCAGAAGGAAGTAGAACCATCTCGTTCCGCTGTTCATGGTAATTATTCGGCCGGTGTACACAAACAAACATGTAAACACCGGTTGGGGGGAGCAGGTTTTCTTCCATGAAATAGTAAATACTCACCGGTACCTTTATGAGGTACATCTGTTGGTTGAAGCAGACAGTGACTCATGCTGAATGTTGCTGAATCTTAACATGGAGTCTGCAGACCTGGCTCAAGGGGTTGAATTGTTGTTCGAATGGGAATATGTGTGAGGGTAGCTCTAGCGTTTCATAAGTGTCTGACTCTGCCTCCCCATCTGTCTGACCCCGCCTCCCCATCTGTCTGACTCCGCCTCCCCATCTGTCTGACTCCGCCTCCCCATCTGACTGACCCTACCTCCCCATCTGTCTGACTCCACCTCCCCATCTGTCTGACTCCACCTCCCCATCTGTCTGACTCCGCCTCCCCATCTGTCTGACTCCGCCTCCCCAGCAGTCTGACTCCACCTCCCGATCTGTCGGTCTGTCTTGCCTCCCCGTCTGTCTTGCCTCCCCGTCTGTCTTGCCTCCCCGTCTGTCGGTCTGTCTTGCCTCCCCGTCTGTCGGTCTGTCTTGCCTCCCCGTCTTTCGGTCTGTCTTGCCTCCCCGTCTGTCGGTCTGTCTCCGCCTAACAGTCTCCCCTTCCCTGTCAGTTGATGTCCATCTCCGTCACTCCAAAGCACCCATTATCTCAGGCACGGCAGTGGAGATTACAGCAGTATCAGGAAGCAGGGCCAGGAATCTTTTTCTGTTTAAGGCATTATGACACGGTCCTAACTTCGGATTGGCTACAGAGCTACAGCTGACTGCTCTGTGTATGATGGTAATGGGGTTCCCCAGACCCAGTGACTCATCAGTAACTCCTAATGCAATCCTAATACTGCACAGCCACAGCAGTAGAATGAGTCCGCTACTTGATCCAGTCTCGCCATGCTGATGCTGTTTTCAGAGGGGATGTCTGTGGAGACGGTGGATTTATGAGGGGAACGGCATGACTGTCTGTCCATACATCACCAAGGCCCATCCTGTCTCTGTCAGTCAGGGGGGTGGGGGGGGTGCTAGTCAGAGTCTGTGGGGGGGGGGAGAGGAGTGTGTGTAACTTTTCTGTGGGAGATCTTTTTTTCTCCCCGAAGTCGCCCTCCCATGAGGCGTCTGTCACGCCATATCCAGCCGAACTGTCATCAGACGGTGCCACCGTCTTGCCAAGTGATGTCATCAGCACAGGAAACATGCTTCCTGGGAGTGTGTATGGTACTGTATGTGACGGGATATAGGCCTACTGCAGGATATGGGCCTACTGCAGGATATGGGCCTACTGCAGGATATGGGCCTACTGCAGGATATGGGCTTACTGCAGGATGTATATACGGCCTACTGAATATCCTACAGGATAGTACATGTGCGTGTGCTAAAACACACCATGTCAAGCATCCTATAACTTGTAACACTACTTAATACTGAGTGTGTCTAAATGTACTTGGCCATTTCTAGTTCTGGTTCTGGTAATGTAATGATGCTGGTGGGTCTCCTGACCCAGGTTGTCCTGACTACGTTCAGGGGCATGTTAATACCCCCAATAAATGTTCCACTACATCACACTTGAAAAGGTCTCCTTGAAATAGATCTGGTTGGAGAGAAAATGTTTCCTCAAAGATTAACAAGGACCTTCCCTCAATGAGTAGACTAGACCCAGTTCCTCTCAGTGTCTGTGATTTGATGTGAGTTGAGTTTTCCATCATTCTGCTGGTTGAGACCGCAGCCACACACACACACCACACACCATACACCACACACACACACAAACACACCACACACAAACACACCAGACACCTGACGAGAGTCTGTGGACGCGGATCCAAGCAAAAAAATTCCTGCCCCTTTTTTCTTCTGTTAATCTATGTTGTGAGCCTCCACCTCATGGTCATACATGGTCATTCATGGTCATTCATGGTCATTCATGGTCATGCATGGTCATGCATGGTCATGCATGGTCATACATGGTCATACTCTCTGTATTAAGACCTCACTGAAAGCACTTTTCAACCAAATAGAATTGAGCTTGTGTTTGCGTTTGACACCGAATTATATTAGACATTGGACATAGACATTGGATAAATATATAGGCTAGCTTAAACAATCCTAATAAGCTAGGGTAATTTTAATTAGAATGTCAAAATAATAAGAATATAATACATAACACTTAGGTAAGTGGACACAGGAATAGCACAAATCAACCAACATATTTTTAATGGTTTGTAAGTAAAATTCACACATTATAGCGCTCTTCAGAAATGTGAGGCTAAATAAGCAGTTAATGAATGCATTAAAGATCAGTAAAGTCAGTGAGGTGAGATCACACATTTTAGATGTTTAAGTGCTTTTCCTGCGCACATCGTCGGGAAGAGAAACATGGTGGTTATTATAGTAAGTATTAGTATTAGTATTAGTAGAAGTGGTATTATAGCCTGGCTGTTCCAAGCGCCTGGCTGAGTATTGTCTCGCTGGTCTAGATGGGAGCCTATTGAAAATGTTTTGATTGGTTGTATTTACTAGCTATTTGCACATACAAAAAAGCCCCCCGATCAATTTGCTACAGCAGTGATTTTTATATTTTGTAAACATGACTGGTTAGTTTGGTGTTTTGCTTTGGTAAAACAGAGCAGATTATTTTTCAATTTGAAGTGATATCCAACTAATCTTAAGTTCAGTCAGTTTGATATCCAAACAGCAGCTAATTATCACAGCGTCTTGCCAACAACATCTAAACAACCTTTCCAGTCTCTGAAGTCTGAAGGATTTTGAGTCTAATGTCAGTCTGGTTAGTAATATTGTGATGGTCTGGTTCTTCAGACTGATTCTCTAAATGTATGTTGGCCATGCGAGTTTGTGGTGGGAAGCAAAGCAATTGGTTAGATACTTCTGGAATGATGGGAAACCTGGATGTCTTAATCAACCTTGTGATGCTACAAGACATCCGGAACGTGATTGGTTGACTGCCTGCTAGCAAAAGATCTACGTCCCTACATGAGATATGAGCTCTAAGACAATTAATTTCCTTTTTTATAATTTGGTTAGATTTTTTAAATCATATGACATTTAAATTACAAAAAGAATTTTGACCAACATTCAAAATATCAACATACCTTTCTGATATTAACTAATATTTCAAAAATAGTAAGAATTAATTGCATAGATTGCTATACATTTTTTTAATAACAGTGCTTTCTTCATAGAAAGTTCCTTCATTCAATACTAAAACAAATGCTGGAAAATCCTCCTGAAATGCCCACAGACTATCAACTCTAAGCCAAAGCCAGCATCGCCATTTGAATGTCAGTATTGTAGATGTACTCTTAGAGTTGGTTAAGGGAAGGTGCTGCGTCTGGGTGGATGCATTTGAGTCATGGGAGCCGTTTGAATTATGAAGATTGTTTGAATCACGAGGGGTCGTTTGAATCACGCAGGCTGCTTGAATCATGAGGGCCGTTTGAATCACGAGTGGCCGTTTGAATCACGCAGGTTGCTTGAATTATGAGGGCCGTTTGAATCACGAGTGGCCGTTTGAATCACGCAGGTTGCTTGAATTATGAGGGCCGTTTGAATCACGAGTGGCCGTTTGAATCACGCAGGTTGCTTGAATTATGAGGGCCGTTTGAATCATGAGGGGCCGTTTGAATCACCCAGGTTGCTTGAATCATGAGGGCCGTTTCAGTCACATGGGCCACTTACTGTGTATGTGTGAGTGTCGCGTGATAGCGGTATTGGCAGGGGTAATGCTAATGCTACTGGTGAGCTTGCTGCTGCCTTTGACATGACAGTCATTGGTCATCACTGTTGTCCTTGGGCCGCCTCGAGGTGCCTGGCATGTTTCAATAGACTGGTTCTGGGTTATACCACTGACCGATTGGACATAGGGGCTCCCAAGGTGGATGTGAATCTTATTGTCCTCTGTTGTGATGACTCTGGGTCCGGTGCAGTTGGACCTTGTTACCTGACAGTGGTTCTGCTTCTCTGGGCCCACCTGGAACACAGCTTGGCCTTTGACTTTGGCGCTTTCCGGTGATCCAGTACGGACCGTTAGCATCTGGATGGGCATGCTTGTAATGTCAGGTGACACTGATCTGGAAGAGTCTGGGGATAGGACCGTGACAGGAGGGAATCCAGGCTCTGAGGATGAGTGCTCTGATCTGGCCACTGGGGAGATGGCTGCGTTTGGGATGATGGTGATTCTCTGTTTGGGTGAGGCTCCGATGGTGGGGATGATTGTTGTGCTGGTGTATGATGTGGCATTGTGGGAAGACGAGCTGCTGATCTCCAGAGTAGCTGTGTTCAGCCCGTGTTCAGGTGTCACCTTGATGTGTAAGGGCTGCCCGGCCTTATGGGCAAGCAGCACCTCCCCTTTCCCCTTCAACAGTTTGCCTTTAATGGGAGGCTGATTGTCCTTCCTTGTGGGTGAAGCTGTTCTGAAGCGCCTCGCATTGTTGTATTGATGATTCAAGCTCTCAGTGTGGTTCTGTGTAGGTGAGCACTTGTTTTGCTTTGGATCCTCTCCGTTGATCTGCTCCAGCGGGGCGAAACCCGCGTAGTCAAGTGGCTGGATGAATGTGGGCTCTGTCTGCACCTCCTTGGTAGACAGGAGGAGGTCTGAGGAGCGTCTTCCAGTTATGCCTGGCCGGAGGCTCTTGCTGAATTGACGACACCTCTCCACCTCGTGTGTCAGTCCCTCCATCTCCCTGGCCAGTTCCCTGTTCTTAACCTCCTGCTGTGTCAGTTTCTTCTTCAGGGAGGAACTGTCCATCTGCACACAACAGAGGGACTGCTCTGTTCCAATTAGCTTCTGTATCTTCTCTTTGAGAGCCTCCACCTCCCTTCTAAGGAGGACAGCCTTGACCTGCTCTTCCTGGAGTCGCATGAGGAGTAGGTGCTCCTGGTTGTTTTCTTCCCCTCTCTGCTGGTACTTGGATAGCTCTCTCCTGGTCTCCTCCAACTCATCGGCCAGGGCCCTGGCTCTTTCCTGTTCCTTGGACCACCTCTTCTCCAGAGACTCAAAGTCCCTCTCTGCCTTCATCAGCCCACTCTTCACCACTTCCTTTTGCATTAGTCTTCCTCTCAGTTTCTCTGCCTCTTGGGTGAGTTCTTTGACCTGGGCGTCATCCTGTGGGTAGCAGTGATTTGTGTTGTCAAAAAGGGGGCTTGTAACTTGCAGACTGAATTTATCCCTTTTGACTTCCTTCTCCTCAATCCTTTTTTTCATGGAGATAACTCTACTCTGTAAATCTCTGGTCTTATCTTCCTCGGTCCTTAGCCTCAACCTCAACTCGTCCCGCTCTTTAGCCACACTCTGAATCCTTTCCTCCAGCTCTGCTTTGGACCTCAGAGCACTGCCACTCTCCACGGTATGTTTTGACACAGTGTCACGCTCAGTCAGCCGTGTAACATCTTTCTCCTCTTGAAGTTGCTCCTCTTGAAGTTTCTCCTCTGTCTGCTTGAGTCTCTCTGCCATGTTTTTCCTCTCCTCAACCAGCACCACTGTGAGTGTTCTCAGCTTGGCAAAGTCCTGTCTCAAGGTCAGCTCTGATCTTTCCATTTGTCCCTCATTGGCTTCCAGTTCCCTCACCCTAACCCTGAGGGTATCTAGATCCTCAGACTGCTTCTTGATGCTGGCTCTCTCCTTATCTAGACTGCCGTGCAGAGCGTTGCACTCCTGCTTGCTTTTTCCCAGAGCCTCTTCCAGTCTGTCCAGGTTGCTGATCCGGCCGTTAAGCTTGTCCACCTCTGCCTTCAGACTGCGACTTTGGCTGGACTCCCTCCCCAGTTTGCGGTCCAAGATCCGGCATTGGTCTCCCATGTGGACCAGTTTCTCGTCCTTTCCTTCCATCTCCACCACCCTCCTCCACAGCAGTTCCACCTCTGACAGCAAGCCAAGGGTTGTTGCACACCGGTCTCCCCTGTGACTAATTCTGTCCCTCATCTCCTGCAGTTCCTCCTTGGCCCTCTGAAGGGCGCCCCTGGTCCAATCTAGCTCATCTAGTTGTTGGCTGAGGACGGCCAAACGCTGACCCAGCTGTTGCTTCAGGGCCTCTTCATTGGCCAGCATAGCTGTCATGGCTTCGCGGTGGGGGTGGACGTAGGTAACTTGCTTGGGTAGCTCCACCAAATTAAGGGCTTTCAACTCCTCACCCTTTGCCCTTGACTGGGTGGAGTTTAGCTCTTGTTTGGCATGAGTGGCAATGTCTTTCAGTTTCTAGATGTGTTTGCACTGCAGGGAAAGCTGATCTGCCATGCAATGGTGCTTGTAAATGACCAGCAATGCAGGATACTTTATTAGCTCTTCCTTCTTTCGAAGTTGGCTTTCGCCTGGAGAAGCAGTAACTTCAGCCTGTGAGAAAGACAACAATTGTATTTAAAGGGAAAGGTTGTGTTCACAGATGTAACAGTCTACCAGTTTCTGGGTTATGATTCATGTGAGAAAGTACACCCTGTGAAAAGTTGCCATTTTTTTACACATTTTGGCACATGGATATTTATGCAATATTTGATAAAAGTAACCTAATTTAACAAATCATGCAAAAAAAACGACATTGAATTTATGTGTTTAGAATGAATATTAATAAATTTTCCTTAGCACACCCTACGTTTACCATGTCATAAAATGGCTTGTATTAAAATCAGGTGCACCGAAACATAAGAAATGTGGTCTTCACCATATGGGGATATGATAACACATGCCACGGTCAAAATACCTTTCTGAGACCCATCAGAAGAACCCTATGGATGCCCATGAATCTAGTAGGGGTTACAAAGCCATTTCCAAGCAATTAGAAGTACATCACTCCACTGTCCCTTGGATAGTCTACAACAGGAGACAAGTCCAGACCACTGGCAGTATATAAGACACAGATTG
>JACXGK010009836.1:0-19093 GCA_016801125.1 Novumbra hubbsi
TCTGCATGCCTGTCTGCATGCCTGTCTGCATGCCTGTCTGCATGCCTGTCTGCATGCCTGTCTGCATGCCTGTCTGCATGCCTGTCTACCTCTCGATGCTGCTGAAGGTGAACTGGTTTCCCTGCTTGGTCTCGATCTCGAAGTCAAAGGAGCGCGTGGTGGTGGTTCCTCTGGCGAAGTTGACGCAGGAGATCTCCTCGAAGCGGAGGTGCACCGGGGGCTTGTGCACATAGATGAAGCCTCTCTCCAGGGGGTACAGAAGGCCTGACTGGGCCTTGTAGGAACACGTAATGCACTGGGCCCCTGAGTGACTACAGGACAATGAGGGAAACCGTATCACCACTGTTATAATCACTCGGGTCAGAATGTCACGCTTGTGAAGGAGAAGAGTGTGTTTGAGTGTGTGTGTGTGTGTGTGTTTGTGTGTGTGTGTGTGCGTGTGTTTGTGCGTGTGCACTTACCCCTGGAAATTTCCAGGCACGGTGATCTTCCTGTTGACCAAAGCCTTCATCACCCTGCTGACCATCTCATAGAGAGAACCAGACATGTTCTTACTGAGCTTCCCCTCGTAACGCTTCTCCACCTCCTCCCTAGAAAGAATGAAGCGAGGCAAAAGGGGGGAGAGGGGAGGCAAAAGAGGGGAGAGAAGAGGTAAGTGGGGCGGGGCGGGGGAGAGGCAAGGGGGAAGATTAAGGAACGAGAGCATCAGAAGGACAAGGGGAAGGAATCTGTCACACAGAAACAGTCCCCCATCCTTGTTGCCTAGCACTCACTCATTCATGTTCAGAGTCAGGCGAAGCTCCTCCTCCTTGGAAAACAGCAGGATGAGGAAGTGGTACCGAGTCTGGCCCTGCTTGATGGGCGGGTCCAGACTGATCTAGAGGGACAGAGACGGTGAGAAAGACCAACAAGGGAAAAAGAAACACAGACAGCAAGAGAGAAAAATGGCAAGGCATTTTAAGTGAGCATGAGCGCATTTAAACCTCACAGTCCACATGTTATGTACAACCAAAGACACTCCTCATTCTCCTCATACTGACCACGAAGAACATCTGCCTCTGGTCCTTGTGTGGTAGCAGGAAGAGCCGCAGCACTGTGGTATAGGGGATCTTGTAGTCAAACGTCTTTCCATGGAGGTGGAGGAAAGCCGGGTAGATGAGGATGTCATACCTGACAGACAGACAATAAGACAGCCAGACAGGCACAGAAGTAAACAAACAAACAAAATGTGAAAAACGAACGAATAAAGAAGGCCATTGGTTGTTACGAAGGCGACTGTGAATAATGTTTCATAGAAACGAGTCCACACGCACCTTCCCCTAGGAGTCAGGCACTGCAGCTCCTTGAAGACACAGACAGCATCTCCCGTAGCCTGGATCACGTCAGCCTTAGACAGCACGTTCTGGGCAAACGCCTGGCCGGGAAAGGGCGTGGCCGGAATTTGAGAGAGAGAGAGGAGATTGGAGAGAGAGATTAAAGTGGACCACCGCCGGCTGGTCTCAAGCCAATGACAAACACAGAATGAGGCCCATCGGCACCGCCCCGGTATGGGGGCGTGGATTACCTCCACGGGGTCCGCCCCCTCATCGGCGGTGCCGGGTGGGACGTAGAAGCGGACCTCCATGAGAGAGACCTCGGCGTCGTCGTTCTGGTGGAACTCCAGGGTCACCTCGTTCTTCCCCGTGGCGCACTGGGACACGCTGGCCAGGGGGATCTCAAACACCGAGCTGTCGTTCACGTCGAACGACAGCAGTGGACCTGCAGAGGGAGTCGTGGGCTGTTCAAGCTCACACCACCCACTTAATATCACTGTTAGTTTATCTGGAAAACACTCCCCTGGACAGTTCTCCAGATAAACTAACAGTGATATTAAGTGGGTGGTGTCTTCAAGGGAATGTAACAGTGATTAGCTGAACAGCGATTTTTAAGCAGGTGGTGTTTTTACCAGAAAATTTTGCAGTCCCCCAGTTCCACCCCTTTACACACAGGTCCTTCTCCACCAGCTCCACCTTGTAGTTAGCCTTGAAGAATTCTGAGATCTTCTCATAGTCCTAAAGAGGGGGAGGGAGGAGCGGGGGGAGAGAGGAGGAAGAGAGGTAGCCAGGGGAAGTGAAAGACAGAAAACAGAGCAGAAATACGTTCCGGTAAATTCTTATGGGCAATATTCCACAATGAAGGTCCAAATCCCCCCCCCCATCACCCCCCTCCCTCATCACCCCTCTCTCCCTTCCTACCCCTTGATGAACGCTAATTAATCAAAGCTCAATTACGGCCCCTCCTGCCGCTCGGACCCCTGGGATGTGGAGGTGAATGTAATCCTCCCTCCCCCTTCACCGCTTACAATCAGACTGTTTATTTATCCTGCAGGAATGATTAGAGCTGGACTGCGCACACACACACACACAGCAATCACTTCCACATGTGTGAAATGCAGTGTGTGTGTGTGTGTGTGAAAGAGTGAACGAGAGTTTATGCACCTGGGTATCATCTAGTCTGTTAGGTCATTATTAGGAACTGAAGTGTGTTCACGTGCACATGGACGCTCGCTGGACAGAGGGAGAGGGAATAAATCAAGCCGTGTGTGTGACTTTTCACAGAGAGTGTGTAGGACATCGGAAGACTGTCATGGTTGTGTAGATGTATGAAGGCATTGTGTTTGTGTTACAGAGTGGATAAACACATCTAAGTGTGTTTATATTTGCCTCTGGACATGAATCTGCCGGTGTGTGTGTGTGTGAGGATCTGCCGGTGTGTGTGTGTGTGTGTGTGAGGATCTGCCGGTCTGTGTGTGTGTGCGTGAGGATCTGCCGGTGTGTGTGTGTCTGTGTGTGAGGATCTGCCGGTGTGTGTGTGAACGGTGTAAAGACACACGTGGGTCCTTAGTCCCTGAACAAGGCGCTATCTCTAATTACCTCTTTTGGCCGAGTGGGGTTTCTTACCTCACACTCACAACTACAATAAGCTATTTCCATACACATTCAATTACACCGATGTGCACACACACATCAACCTCCACCCAAAAGCCCACCACCCCAACCCCACCACCCCGTCCAGTGCGTAGGGGAAATAAACCATGACATCATTGTCTAAAGATCCATCTCCCAGAATACACGGGTTAACCTCCCTGTAGCGACGCTGGAGCGGCCGGATTATACACATGAAGAAGAACCGCACGCGTGCCCTTACCGTGTCTCTGAAGCCGTCATATTTGTAGACGTGCCCTTACCGTGTCTCTGAAGCCGTCATATTTGTAGACGTGCCCTTACCGTGTCTCTGAAGCCGTCATATTTGTAGACGTGCCCTTACCGTGTCTCTGAAGCCGTCATATTTGTAGACGTGCCCTTACCGTCTCTGAAGCCGTCGTATTTGTAGACGTGCCCTTACCGTGTCTCTGAAGCCGTCATATTTGTAGACGTGCCCTTACCGTGTCTCTGAAGCCGTCATATTTGTAGACGTGCCCTTACCGTCTCTGAAGCCGTCGTATTTGTAGACGTGCCCTTACCGTGTCTCTGAAGCCGTCGTATTTGTAGACGTGCCCGGTGCTGGTGGCCAGCTTGACGCCGTGCCCCAGACACACCCGCCTCCAGGTGGCCTGGGACAGCTCCGCGGCCGAGATGCTGTCTACCTTCCCCGTCTTACTGCTTTTATAGACCACGCTCTGCTTACTGAACCGCAGTCGGCCATCGTTCTGCATAGAGGACCCCGCGCACACACACACACACAAATATATTCAGGTCACCATTTCTACAGAAGACGCTGAGGTAACTGCTAGAGACCAACTGCCGATTAATCGGTCGGGCCATTGGTAACAGGTATATTTATATGCTTTCAGTCCATCAATAATGCTGCATTGGTATTTGCAAAGAATGAACAAAGATGTCTGCTCATTAACCAGCGATTATTTAGCATTTATTGGTGGTTGCCTAAAGAGGCTGCTTGATGATCAGGTGGGATTGGTCAAAGGCTAGCGGGCTCAAAAATATACTGGTGCTGCATTATCCAAACGCATCAAGGTGTACAAAGATATGGACTAGCTTGATCCCATGAAAGAACGACACGCTTGAATTAACTAAGCAGGTGTGTTACTAACTACTGGGCTAGAACAAAGGCCTGCACACCATGGGCATCTCCAGCACTACATCACTGAAGGGGGTCAGAATGAATAATAAAGCAAGCTACTGACCCAGGACCCTTTGGACTCCTGGTAGATCTCGTTGAATTCAAGAGTGTCTCCCATCTCTGCCTTCAGAAGAAGTGATGCTCAGCTGAACGCAGATAAACATAAGCATTTAAACCGAACGTTAGTAATTAACAATTCAGTGGATACCACACAGTTGTATAGTAACCTCCAATTACAGATCATGAAGACTAAATAAACACTGAGAATGACATTTAACGTAATTTTCCAGAATATTATACATATCATTACAATAACTATTTAACCAAAAATACAGATCACATTTTTAAACAAAAACTCCATAAAAGAATACAGTTCTTGTTCTTTTTTGTCCATCCTATGAAAGGATAAAATACTGGCACTGAGATGTTCTTTAGACTGGCAAATACAATCATTTTAAAATACAGCACTACAAATGGAATATAACTATATTCTTGAGACCTTATATATTCTAGAGAACTTATAGACAGCCCTGACCAATTAATAAATAAAACGTTTTCAAATAGATTTAGTGTGGGCATTAAAACATTGGTCTTCTCAGTAGCAGAGAAGACCAGGTTTTTAGCTACATGACCCTAATACTGGGTAAAGCTGATGATACCAGGGATCCCCCACCGAGGTCAAAATGTGCGCTTTCATTTGAAATCGTAGTTATACTTCGCTGCCATATTCTTTAGCCGAGTGACTCGCGCAAGCTTGTAAATGTCTTTTCGAAAACACATCACTACTCAATTCTAGATCGGACAACAAAGCATGTTAAGAGTTGCAAGGTAGTTATTTGTCCTGGGAGGATGTATTCACATTTCCCCGTGGTGATCAATACATTTCTTACATGATTGATCCATAATTTGCTTTAATTAGGACTGAGATGTAATCCTTATTAGCACACCATTTTTAGGTACATCTGATTTCTAAGAATTCTTAATGGTAAAAAAAATAACGTTATAAGCAATTGCGTTAGTATAAAAATCATAAAAATTATAACCATAGTTATTTAATATAGGTCTTATGGTTCCTCTAAATCAAGGTTGTCTGTAGTTAGCTACTTAAAAAACATGGTAATTCCTTTCTTTAAAACAAAGTCAACATGGGTATTCATGTGGCAAAACAACAACTTCGGTACACGAAACATTTAGCACCTACATATGTTTTATTGGGCGAAATGGTGTAGATGGCTAGTTAACGTAACACATGTTTTGGTGAATCCCTAGTAAAATCAAAACATGTAACTAGTTAGGTTAGCTAGCTCATAGTTAACAACAATAACAATCGAGCTAACTTACCAAGAAAAATATTCATAAGTGACTAATTGACACCAACGCTTAGCTAGTAGGGGGAAACAACGATGTTGGCTGCTTTGTTAAAAACGATTACATGCAGATATGAGATGTAGCATAGTTAGTTGCCCATTCAAAACGATGTGGCTAGTAAATGGACGCCAGTCGGGCTTGGCAGGCTAGCATGCTAGCTGGCTACTGATGAAGCTGATTCACTAACTATTTAAATCCTAAAGATAAACAGCAGCAAATGAAATTGCACCTGCATTTTTGCTTTGGTTTTATTCACATATATTTGTAACCAACAAATCATCTGCATGAACAAAAACTTGAGATCTTACTGTCAATGTGTTAAGGAGACCTCGCTGTTTCCCGCGTGAAGCCTCAGAGCAAGAGCTGACGTCATCGGAAATAATCCTAACATTTTTGGGTTTACTTCCGCTTCCTTCTTGTCTTCAAATGATTCGTTTTTAAGTATGTCCGGCCCTGTTGGCAAATATTCTGTACACGTTGTGTGCTGCTGTACCTTCCGGTTAACAATTACGTTAACAAGTTTGCCTAGAACCAGATCAGAATGTTTTAATACCAACGGGTTCGGTCATTCGTTAGGCCTTCATGATATTCGGAAATGCAACTGTCACTGATTCACCTGCAACGACTGCTTACCACCACTAAGGGGTGCACGCGGTGGCTTGTTTTAAGACGTGTCAGAGATTCTCAATGGAATTGTTCAACGTGATGATGGATGATGATGAGGGTACAAGACTTCCCATCCGTCCTGTCCCTATACTGTAGCACAGGGATTACAATAAAATATACAAACGCTGTTAAATCTTAGTAAAATCCCGTTCATTTTACTTGTTCTATAATCAAAGTGTTCAGTATTCTTTCCGTTTTCATTTTTCTGAAAACTCTTTTACTTACATTACCCATATGAGCAGTAATTTTACCAATTCATCAGACCCTCTTATCCAGAGCAGTCGATCGTAGTGAGTTCACACACTCACAATATATAAATGTTCGTGACATTTTATTTTTTTTAAACTGAAAAACACATTTTCCTCAGCATCTAATCCTAAACATAACATTAGACCTAACCCTTGCATGCATGTATTCTAAACTCAACAACCTAAATGGTATGTCTTACCAATGTCTAAACCTAACCAGTAACCCTAGAACTCATACAAAAGCTGTCCCCAAGATCAGTGTTTTCATAAATGTCAGACATTTGAGAAATGTTGTATCTAAAATGTCTGGGAGACTAACACACACAGGCACACACATAGCCTACATCCAAAAGGCAGCCCACACAATGACAAGTCACTGCGAAACATTGACGGACAGGTGTAGGTGAGAGAAGGATATCCGACTAATCTCACCGTCAACAAAGCTAATGTCATATGAATGTCATGCAAAATAGAGTATGTATCAGTTTGTAGAGAAGGCAGACATTCAGTTAAGCTAACACACACACTCTTAATTGAACAATGACCACACACAGGCAGACACATCACGCTCTGCTCATACAACAGCTTAAATTCAAATAGAGGGTTAAATCCCCCGGGGCAGGCTATATGGCATTGACATAGCACGTGCATATTCGGATGAAACATCAAACGAATGAGTGATATGTTTGATAAAACTGAGGCATCGCTGAGAGATATAGGAATTAGTAGTGACAAGTTCGAGTCTCGTGCTCCAACGACTCCTCCAAATTAAACCGACGCGTCAACGGGTGAATCACCAGGGGGATAAAAGAAAGGAGGAATGGGATGGGAGGAGAAAAGTAGGGGGGTAGAAAAACTTTCTCCCTCCTTACAAAAGCCCTCCGCCGTCAGTCAGTCTGTCACACAGACCACACGCCCGTCAAGTCTGCGGACCGTCAACGTCAGCCAGACGGATTTGGTGCGCACACATCGGCTTCGATAGACAGCGACCCACCGGTAGAATTCGGTGTTATTGATATTTTGATCAACACACATTTTTTTGTGTAAGGTTTCCATAGACATAGGATTCAGATGCTTATTTTTTAAGACCTTATATTTTAAGTTAGACAAATGCAAAACAAATTCAAGTTTATGGAAAAGTTTTTAAAAGGTTAAACCAAAGTGAAGAAGAATTCATCATTTCGCAATATGGCCAGTTGTCTTTTATTAAAGATTTGCTGAATAAAGCCAGTGCACGCTGGAAGAAAATTAAGGATTTTGCCGAAATAAAAATAAAATGCATTTTGAAGGTAAGTACCAATGAAAATAATCAAAGCTTATTAAAATCTTCTTGGATAACTATCTTACAAATATTGTGAATTAATTCATGCTTTTTATGTTTATCATTATTATTGAGTAGTGTTTTCTATTTTATTGCTTTAAAAAATTGTCCGTTTAAAAACATATCAGTGTCATTTCTCTTATTTTAGGTTTTGAGATTTTCCACTGTATATGTTTTCATATGTTTCAATTGTATAATTTGGTGAATAATTATGCTTAGGGTGTCAGTTTCTTCCACCACATTTTTCAGACTCCTAACAACATTTTAACGGATAAGGATTACTGCAGAAACATTTTCAGTTAAGTGTAGAATGTCCTCATACGAAAAAAACTCATAACATATACATACGATAATACATACTACTAAAAATACGAAGCTGTATAGGAGAATACAGAAGAAGTACAATGGGCCTTTTTAAACTTTTGCTGATATCAGAAATAAAAACAGTGACTTACAAATAAACGCTGGTTTTGTACATAATACATTTTGTTACTTAAAACCTGAACAAATACCAATATAACATGTGTTTGGCCTTTTATAAAGGTTAAACAAAAATATTTAAACATTTAAATAATTCTCTGTTAGAAGAAACATCCTCACTATATTAAAAGAAGGATTTACATGAATGCAAATATGTAAATGTACATTTTGTCAAGCGTGTAGAAATTACAAATGCTTTTAAATGAATGCAAGTTTGTGTGTGTACGTGTGTGTGAATAGGAAGTTTCCTTCAATGTAAAAAATGGCTTGGGTTGGGAAGGGTCAGAGGCAGCCAAAGCCCTTGTCTAGTTAGCTGTCATTAATATGAGAAAGTACATGATTCACGTTAGTTAGGGTGTGAGGACACACACACACACAACTTCCCCCTGGGACAGCCTGTGCGGCTGCTGTTCCGTGTCTCTGAAAGAAGTAAAGCAAGAGAGAGATGAAACGTGTAACGAAATGATGCTATAAGTGTTAAAAAACAAAAGAATAATATGCTAAAGATTTCCTCTGTCTATCGCTGCTCTCTGTCTTCCGGCCACTTCATCTTTCCTCCCACCACCTTTTTCCAACTCTCTACTACACTACAGGTGGTCTCTAATAAGACATATAAGGTTACCCCCCCCCCCAACAAAAATAAACAGCCCAATATCCAATACATACAGCAATTTAATTCATGTTATCTCAGATATTTTGAGCAAATAAAGAATATATTCCTTTGACCTCCCTCGCTCTCTCCTTCACTCTCTCTCCCCTCTCTCTCTTTTTCCCTTTGACACACACACACACACACACTGTGCATTTTAGGGTTGTGAGGGCTGAATTAGTGTCGGTGTGTTTTAGATAACTGTCTTTGTGTTTGTGTGGACACCAGAGCATCTACTCTGGTCAAGGGTTTAAACCCACGCCCGGATCAAGAACACAGAGACGGAGAAAGACAAATGAAAGACAGAAGGAAATAGAATGAAAGAGGGATGGAGGACAGAGGGAATGAAGAACAAAAGAGGAAAGGAAAGAGGAAAGTAGGGAAGAGAAAAGGAACGAGATGAAAAAGAGCAACAGAAGATGGGAGAGAGAAGGAATGAGAGACTGATAGAGAAAGAAATGAAAGAGTGATGAGAGAGAAGGAAAGATGGATGGAAAGAGATTTTGGAACGGAAGGAGGAGAGAGATTGACCCTTCAGATCCTTTGCTCAGCCCCGTCCCTGACTGCACACACAGATGATGAGGAATGGAGAGAGTGTGGTGGCATAGGGTTAATGTAGTACAGATTCCCTATTGACAGGAGTTAGAAGCACCCTGAGAGGGAGAGCGGGAGAGAGGGGGAGGGAGAGAGGGGAAGGCAGAGAGGGAGAGGGGGGAATGATATAAAATGAGTTGGTCACGCTTTGAACAGTTACACATGCTGTTTACATTTTTCCCAAATTAACATGGCCCCTCTCTTCCCCAAACTCTCCCTCTCTCTCTCTCTCCTTCAAGTCCCTTTGCTGCCTCTCTTCCTCTCTGAGTTTCTCTCTATCTCCCTCTCTTTATGTCTGTCTCTCCCTCTCTCCTTCAGGAGCCCCCATCCCCCCTTCTCTCCCTCCCCCTGTCCTTCCTTGATTTTCTAAAGCAGAGACAGACTGGAGAAATTTAATGGAAGGCTCTTGTATGTTTTTTTTGTATTTATTTTTTAGGGGTATGCCAGGGGTGGGGGGGGGGCAAAAGGAGGTCAATTAGAAACAAAAGCCTGAAAAAAGTGGAAGTGGAATAAGTGGAAGAATCAAAGGAGTTGGAGGGGAAGAAGAGCGCTAATTAAAGAAAGGAAGAGAGAAAAGCAATTAAATAGAGAAAGAAAGAGAACCACTTTGAAAAGTGTTACGTTGGGGTTGAAGGAGAAAGTGTTACGTTGGGGTTGAAGGAGAAAGTGTTTCGTTGGGGTTGAAGGACAATGTGTTACGTTGGGGTTGAAGGAAAAAGTGTTATGTTGGGGTTGAAGGAGAAAGTGTTACATAGGGGTTGAAGGAGAAAGTGTTACATTGGGGTTGAAGGAGAAAGTGTTACGTTGGGGTTGAAGGAGAAAGTGTTACGTTGGGGTTGAATGAGAATGTGTTACGTTGGGGTTGAAGGAGAAAGTGTTACGTTGGGGTTGAAGGAGAAAGTGTTACATTGGGGTTCAAGCAGAAAGTGTTACGTTGGGGGTCAAGCAGAATGTGTTATGTTGGTGTAGAAGGAGAAAGTGTTACATTGGGGTTCAAGCAGAAAGTGTTACGTTGGGGGTCAAGCAGAAAGTGTTGGGGTTGAAGGAGAAAGTGTTACGTTGGGGTTTAAGGAGAAAGTGTTACGTTGGGGTTTAAGGATAAAGTGTTTCGTTGGGGTTTAAGGAGAAAGTGTTACGTTGGAGTTTAAGGAGTAAGTGTTACATTGGGGTTTAAGGAGGAAAGCTAATATTGGTAGTTAACACAGAATGACGGGTAGAATAAAGAAATTAAAGACAGATTTTTCCAAGAAGGCGCATGACAACAAGTGATTTAACAAATGAGGATAGAACAGTGAAGACATGGTTTTGTCGTAAACATCAAAATGTACTTTTATGTTTTCTGCCTCTTTTTGTTTATCCTTTGTTGATCTGTCATTGATGTTCTTTGGCAAATCATGTTCCATTCCAATCTAATTAATTCATATTACAATAAGAACTCCAAGGAGGTATCTCCTGGGCTAATAGAGTGAGTGTGTGTGCAGTGTATGAGGGCAAGTGTGACTGTGTTTACATCGATAGGGGCATTGGTCCTTGTCGGTCTTGTGGATCCACTTGGATGTATGTGGGTATGTGTGTTTGTGTGTCTGATTGTGTGTGTGTGTTGAGTTAGTAAAGGAATGCACGTTTGATTGAGTACAGACTGCACATAAATCTGTGTTCTAACTGTACACAGACACACAACATTGCCCCTGACCCTAGATTTCCTCCCCCTCCTCCCCCCACCCCTCCCTCCCTCTTCCCTCCTTGCAGCCTATACGCATGTTACTGTCCAGCCAGCCAGAGTACCAGTGTGTGTGTGTGTGTGTGTGTGTGAAGGTCTGCGTGATTCCATTTGCATGCTTGCACAAAACCCAGTAATTCTATGGTGAAACAAAACCTTCCTCAGGTATTACCTCTGGATTTCAGGATGGATTCACTATTGTAGAATGTAATAAAGTAAGACAGAATAAAGAATGTAGATGTTTTTATTGTAACACAACAGTCCAGAATGTATAATATACAAGGTCCTGTTGTAATAGAATAAAACCGTCCTCTTGTAACATAACAGAACAGAATGTGAAATATTCAAGGTTGTGTTGTAACAAAACAGAATGTGAAATATTCAAGGTTGCGTTGTAACGTAAAAAAACAGAAGGTGGAATATTCAAGATTGTGTTGCAACGTAACAGAACAAAATATGGAATACTGAGGGTTGTGTTGTAACGTAACATAGCGGAATGTACAATATAGAGGCTTGTAGTGTAACATAACAGAACGGAACGGAATATAGAAGGTCCTGTTGAATATGTCTTTGGTATCTATAATCAGCTTTAACAGGGAGCCCTGCTCTACCATGTCCCTGCTGGCTACGTCTGGTATAGATTAGCCCCAACAAATACCCTGACCAGCAAGAAGTGGATGGCCTTCCACCCAATCCTATGTGATCCATGTGATGTCATCGTGCTTACGCCGATGGCAAGACCCCTGTAGTCAGTTAGGATGTGTACCCCGACCCAGAGACTATGGAGCACCGTGCCCTGGCTTTAAACTTTGAACCCTAACCTCAGGCTCGACCGACCGCAGACTTCAAACATAAGCAAAGCCTAAAACCATAAACTTCATATCAAGCCCCATAAACTCTGTCTTACAGCTGCTAGCAATAAGATTGAGTTTGAATCTGAACTCAACCGATACATCGGGATAGATAAATCAAACATGAGTCAGAGAATGAAGAACCGTGCAAACACACACACACAGGTCATGGGGAAGTCCAGTGTTGCTGTAATATGACGGTCCTAATGAGAATCTTTTGGCATCACTTGGGCTTTGTCCAGAGTGGGGATGCTATTCCAATTGTCAAGTAAACTGTGACTCGGATCCCTGCACGGGAGACTGAGGCTTTTGGCCTGTAGCGTATCCTAACCATCATCTAAAGTAAAGGTTTCTTTCCCAACAGAAGATGGGTGTGCAAAACCCCACTCTTCCAGCCGGCATAATGTTTTGCATTAAAAACATTCAACGCCGAGTAATCCAGCTGTGTGTTTGGAACTTAGCGGGGGAAAGTAGCTAGATGAGGTATTTTCTATAAAAAAGACTTTCGTCACAGTTGGTCTTGGTATCCGGAGTTGAAGTCAAGAGGAGTACAAAGAAAGGGTTTACATTTTTGTTTTACCTGATGCAATATATATAGTTCTGCTATTATTTTCAGTCAGGTGTTGAGTATAGCCTTGAGGTCTGTTCTTATTTCCAGTAAGGTGTTGAGTATAGTGGTCAGTTCTGTTCTTATGATCAGTCAGGTGTAGAGTATAGTGTTGAGTTATTTTCTTATGATCAGTCAGGTGTTGAGTACAGTGTTGAGTTCTGTTCTTATGTTCAGTTTGGTGTTGAGTATAAATTTGAGATCTGTTCTTATGTTCATTCGGGCGTTGGGGTTGGATGATTGAAAGAGTGACATGATTCACTATGACCGTTAACCGGATTTAAAAGAAATGTGTTGAAGTGTGTTAATGATTCATAGGGGAAAAAGGTGTTGATTCCTTTAGGTCCTGACATGTTTGGATAGTTCCAAGAGGACAGAAATGTCCACATAAATGCTTCTTGATTCTTTTAGATCATGTCACGTTTGGTTAGTTCTGAGAGGACAGAAATGTCCACATAAATGCTTGTTGACTCTTTTAGGTTCTGTCATGTTTGGTTTGTTCTGAAAGAACAGAGATGTCCACATAAACGCTTGTGAGTTGTTCAAGAGCTCCACTTAAGTCTGTTCCTCCCTGGGGGCAGAAATGATTGAGGGAAGAAAGAGGGAGTGATAGAGTGGGACCACTAATCATGGTAATAAGCTGCTGTTATTTTGCCCCGGGGCGAAAGACCAATGACAAGTCTCCTGAAGACGAGATGAAAGAGACACGCCAAAAAGTGAAAACCAAGAAGACCTTCTACAAATAGATGGACAGAAGGACACACTGTAGGACGAGAGGAAATGAGAAATATTGAGGGATAACGCAGGATTGAAAGACACGGGAGACGGTGGAAGGAGGGGAGGAGAAAGAGGAGAGACAGACTTAGGGATTAATTGGATAGACAGAGAGAGGAGGAAGAACGGACTGGGGCATCAGAGAGAGAGAGGTCGTGACCTGTTCATAACTTCTTGCCAAACTGTTGAACAGCGGCGTTTTTAAGAGCCATAATTACACAGAACCATACCGTGCTGTCTATCCGCCTGGAAGACAGAGAGAGAGGCAGACAGAGGGAAAGAGAGACAGAAAGGGACAGGAAGAGAGAGGGATGGATGGGAGGGAAGAAGAGAACAGGAGACAGAGGTAGAAAGAGAATGCAAGCAGCAAATGTGTATAACGGAGAGGGGATAGAGGCGAAAGGACAGAAGGATTCATGAAGAAAAAGACTGACTGCCAGACAGAAAGACAGACAGTGAAAGTGAGTTCTCTGTGTTCTCTCTGTCTCAGGGTGAGTGAGAGGTGGCTTGAGGGGACCAGGAAGTAAAGATCTCTGCCACTGTCACAATCATTTGGCCACCATTTTCCCAGTGTGAGGCTGGAAGAGAGGGCCTCCAAAGAGTCTGCATATTAGCCCCCCTTGGTCACCTTCAAGACACACACACAAGACTCACACACACACTTTCTAACAAACGCACAGCTAACCTTAACAATACGTACACACACACACACCACTGTATACACACCGATGTATAACATTTCAAATAGAAACAACACATAATCACATACATATGGCGGAGGATGCAAATTCACCAGCACTCACTGACATAAACACTGTTACAACAACAATATAAACACAAGCAAAGGAGAGACAAAGACATTCATTCACTATAAACTGACACTCTCGCAGATACACATAGGAACTATAAACACAATGTTGATGATAATGAAATAAGCCACATGCTTACATATCTCTGCATTGATTTGAGTTCCTGTGTGTGTGTGTGTGTGTTAATGAACAGTGGGACCATTCGTCTGACTGTTTGAGGATTTGAGTGAAGTTTTATTTGAGCCCAGAGAAAACGTATGAGGACCAGCACCTCTAAAATTAGATTGAAAGGGAAAAGCTTTACTGGCAGATAGATAACTTAGATTCGCCAATATATAAACAGACAAGAGTATCACCATAGAGACTAAGATATAAACAGGAATATTGTTAAAATTCCCCTAAATATTGTGACGGTGCCCTTATCGAAGTTGGGTTTGGACGTCATGGCAACAAGGTAATATGGAGAGTGCTGATGAACTCAGATCATCCTCCCTCTGTAAATTGTAAATAGTGTCATCCTTCTATTAATAGAGATTCTATACAACATTCTATTAGTGTTAATAAAGAAAGCAGATATTACTGTTGATTGTGGATAACAACATTCTATTGTTGTTGATTGTGGACCACAAACCTAATTTTATTATTGTTAATAGTGGACTACAAAGTTATATTACTGTTAATAGTGCAATACAACATTTTTATTGACAGTTGATTGTGAATTAAACAATAAATTACTGTTGATAGCAAACAAACACTAATTGTACTAATTGTAAGGTATTGATCATCAACAAACTATTACTCTCCTCTGTTTTCTCCTCCAGTCCATCAAATACAGCTCACATTGCTATTGGCCGCAGCTGTGGCAACAGCGCAGGTCCCGGACCCCTCCATCAGTCTGTCCAATGAGAGGACTTCGATTGAGAGGACCTACGAGCTGACTATATACCTGGAGCACCAGTTAAGGGAGATAAAGCGCACCTATGTGAGGGACTTGCTCTACCATACAGTGTTCAAGCACTTCTATAATTGATCAGTGCTTCCTTTCACAAGTGCTTGAAGTCGCCTCATAACTGAGAAGCCTGGTGCCATGGGTTTCTTCTGCTCCGGTCGACCTCCACGTTTTTTGCTGCGGGGAGTTTGGCGAAGCAGAAACAGTCTGGCCACCATGCTTGTGTTTGAGCACAACCAAGCCGTGTCTGATTGCAGACATAGGATTAACAATTCCTTCTCTCTCTCCCTCTCCTCTCCCTCCCGTTCCCTCTCCTCTCCCTCCCGTTCCCTCTCCTCTCCTCCCCCTCCCGTTCCCTCTCCTCTCCCTCCCGTTCCCTCTCCTCTCCCTCCCATTCCCTCTCCTCTCCCTCCCTTTTCCCCTCCCCTCCCTCACGTTCCCTCTTTCCAAACCCACTGTTTACTGCCTCCCCCGTCCCGCCTTTGTCTTCCACCTCCACCCCAACCCCCCAACCTCTTCCACCCCAACTCCAGCTTTCCTACCTGGGCCCTCCATTCAGTGACCCGGACTTCTCGCCTCCGCGGCCCAACAGCACGGCCCTGACCCTACCCAGCGCGGCCACCCGCCTGGAGCTGTGGCGGGGACTGGAGAACCGTGCCAGGCTGGCCCAGAACCAGAGGGCCTACTCTGTCCTGCTGGGGGCGGTCAGGGAACTGGCCCGCTCCACCCTCTGCCCCTACCTCCAGACCTCCCTGCTCCACTTCTCCACCGGGTTGGACGGTCTGCTGGGGTCCATATCAGGCCTCATGAGCACACTGGGATACAACCAGTCCCCGGCCGGGGTTGAGGCGCAGTACCCACCGAGGGACACCGGGGGAGCCAGAGGAGCAGCAGGACGCAGGCCCGCCCCCTTGATCAGTCACAGCCGCTATGAAACCAGGACAGGGGAGGGGCCAAGGAGGCATCCCCTTGAAGATCAGAGGGGTGCCACGATGACCAGGGGAGAAAAGGAGGAGAACACCAGGAGGGAGATGTCAGAGAGAAAGAGGGACAGGGAGAAGGACAGAGAGAGGGGGAGGGACGGACGGAGAGGGGAGGTAACTGGGGCTGCCGTTAGGAGTGTGGGGTCGAGGCAGGAGGAGAGAGGGGAGCGCGGGAGGAAAGGCCGGAGGAGAGGTGCGGAGGATTGGGAGGAGGCCAGCGATGACAGAGAAGAGGGGGAGGAGGAGAGAGAGGAAGGGAGGGAGAGATGGGGAAAGAGGAGAAGGCTGCTGAGTGTTTCAGAAGGAGAGATGCCAGACCAGCAGTCCAACACCAGAGTCACCATGTCCCTCCCCCCAAAACAACAACAACCCCTCAACAACAACAACCAATACAACACCAGAGTTACCATGTCCCTCCCCCCAAAACAACAACAGCCCCTCAACAACAACAACCAATACAACACCAGAGTTACCCTGTCCCTCCCCCCAAAACAACAACAGCCCCTCAACAACAACAACCAATACAACACCAGAGTCACCCTGTCCCTCCCCCCAAAACAACAACAACCCCTCAACAACAACAACCAATACAACACCAGAGTCACTCTCTCCCTCCCCCCAAAACAACAACAACAACCCCTCAGAGACTACGTCGACCACCACCCTGACAAAATGTTCAGTTACACCTTCCACTACCACCCCCAACCGCCGGGCGGGGCCGGAGAGGGCCTGGTCGAGGAGGATCAATACTTCATCAGAGAGTCCTCCTCCATCCTCTCCTCCTCTCTATCTCTCCATCCCCCACGGCGTTCCTCCCGCTCCTTGTTTGCTCCCACCCTCCATCCTCCTCCCTCTACCCTCCATCCTCCCCTCTCCCTCTTCTACCCGTTCGGGACAGGGGAGGGACACACTCTGTTATCGGAACCCGTGCCCCTGTCCCTGAGGAGAGGGCCCCCCCCACCCCTGCCCCCCCTCCTGCCCCCCCTGTCCTCCTCCCCTCTGCTGGCCGTGCGGCCAGCCCTCAACGACTTCTCTAGGAAGGTGGAGGGTTTCTGGGTACTGAGGGAGCTGCAAAGCTGGCTGTGGCGCTCCGCCAAGGACTTCACCCGCCTCAAGAAGAGACTCAGAGTTTAGCAGGCGGAGAGAGGAGACACACACACACTATCACACACTGACACACACTAACACACACTGACACACACTCAGCCAATGACTTCACCCAACACGAGAAGACTCTGAGTCTGACCGACTGAGAGGAGACAAACACACTTGCACACACTCTCCCAAGGACTTCAGCCACCTCGAGAAGCAACTCAGAGTCTGAAAGACTCACTCACACAGACACACTCACACTCGCAGAGAGCCTAAGCGTGTGCAAACGGAGACACGCTGACGCCCAGAGAACAAGCACACACGCACACGTTGAACAAGTGTCTCTTGGAAAATAGATTTTATCTCAATGAGACAACCTGTATAAATAAAGGTTAAATACTATTTTAAAACGCACACACATTTTGACAGTTTTGGAATACCTACCTTCTACTGAACTGTGTAAGAGGGGTTTCTGGCAGGACATCAGCCAGTGCAAAGTGGCTCACCCGGGATAAAAAAGGACCAATTGTCCTTTTCTCTCCTCATGGACAATATCTGCACTGTCACCAATGACATGACATCATCATGCACCAGGCCATTGATCCGCCATTGGCACTGATTTACTGGACAGAACGCCTCACATCCTGGACATGAAGGTAGTGGTGAAGCAGATGGACAGTCACGTCATTGACAAGAACTGATTCAGAGGCAGAGACTCAGTGAATCACTAGACATTCATCCATCTGAACACAGGGAGGAAAACCGTTCTGAATGGAGAGGACCAGAGACAAAGGGAAGAAGAGGAAATGTCAGGATGAAGAGGAGTAAAAAGATTTGGGGGATCTGAGTCAAGGTCTGCTGACCACTAGAGACGTGGGGGTGGGGGTGGGGTTTGCTGAGTAATCTGAAATCTTCCAACGCCCACTGAGTCCCCCATATGGACACCCAACACACAAAAACTGAGTTCTTCACATTTACAGTCTTTCCTTAGACTTGTCTGACCCCCCCCCCCTCAAATCCCGGAATGGTGTGTTTCCAACCCGCTCCTTCAGACCCGATCTGGGACTTCATGCCTTAATGTGCCAGTTCAAGTGTTTATGTATGTGTGAAGTTTGGGATGAGAATTTTTGATCTGTAATATTTATTGAATGACACGTTTTATTTATTTTCTGAATAATACTTTTCTATATTGTAGGGGATGGAGAATAAAACTGTTTTTGTTTTTACTGAGACGAGTATGAGTGTGGTAATTCGGGAAGCAACTCTGGTGAAGGAAGGAGGCTTTGGGAATGCCATCGGTGCAGAGGACAAGGAATCCCCCTTCCCAACGCGCTGAGGCACTTGTGACCGTTTAAAACAAAAGGCGGGGAATGAATGCGTCTCATTTGTCTGTCTTGGCAAAATTTACGATCTCCCTCTTTCTTTCATCTCTCCCCTTCCCCTCATCATAACTCCCCCTCCCTCTCTTTTTTCCATCCCATTATCTCACGCATCTCGTCTTCCCCGAACCCTCCGTCCAACCTGCCCAGCACCAGACCAGTATTAGCTGCGTACACACAGGTACTTACACACTAAAACAGTCTCTCACACACACACACCTCCCCCACTCACCCTTTCTCTCTCTCCCTCTCTGAGCCTCTCACCCTTCCTTTCATGCTCTAATTTTCTCCCTCCTCTCTTTTTTCTCTCACGTCCTCTTTTCCCCTCAGGCTGGAAATTATGGGATCAATGGAGATCAGCCTCTTTTCACCTTGAAGCTGCACACCTGCGCTGAGCATGACTTCTTTAACTACACAAACACCCCACACACCACACACACCTGCGCTGAGCATGACTTCTTTAACTACACACACACCACACACC
>JACXGK010009837.1:0-19123 GCA_016801125.1 Novumbra hubbsi
CATCACTACTCACCTTAGCCTTGGCGACTGCCTCCATGTTGCTAGAGAGGTCATCGATCTCCATCTTGTACTCGCTCTTCTCCTTCTCCAGCTTCTGCTTGACGCGCTGCAGGTTGTCGATCTGCTCCCCGAGTTCAGCCACACTGTCAGCTTGTTTCTTGCGCAGAGCGGAGGCTGTGGATTCATGTTGCAGGGTGGACTCTTCTAGATCACGACGCAGCTTCTGGAACTCAGCCTCGCGCTTCTTGTTCATCTCAATCTGAGCAGCAGTGGCGCCTCCGGCCTCCTCCAGCCTCTCGCTGATCTCCTCAAGTTCCCTGGAGAGATCGGCCCTCTGCTTCTCAACCTTGGCCCTGGCAGCACGCTCAGCCTCAATCTCCTCCTCCAGCTCCTCAATACGGGCCTACGACACATGAGCACAACTACATGGTAACAACATTGAATGAATTGAACCTCACAAAGCAATAATAGTATCTATATTTATATATATTTACAGAATGTGTTGAGGGAATTCAGGTACCCATGGGTTTGCTTTTTTATGGATGTTAGGTTCTGCACTCTACCTGGAGTTCCTTGATCTTCTTTTGCAGCTGAGCTCCCAGAGACTGCTCATCCTCAATCTTGCTAAGGAGCTGGCTTGTCTCAAACTCCTTCCTAAGAATCACAAACATATTGACTGTTGTGTTCGTTTTTAAATAATAGTTAAAACTGATAACCGATCATTTTCCTTTAAAAGGTACATTCAAATTCTTAAGATCAGGATTTTGTAATAATTTTGTTCAATACAGTCAGTTAATACTGTGGTCATTTGTTAGTATTTACTTCTTGATCTTCTCATCAGACTGCTGCTTGTCATTCTCCAGGTCCATTACGGTCTCCTGGGACAGTTTCAGATCTCCCTCCAGCTTTCTCTTGGCTCTCTCAAGGTCCATACGAAGCTTCTTCTCTTGTTCCAGAGAACCCTCAAGCTGTAAGATGAAAACCACATGTACTGTTGAGAACTCAACAACTGAAAGTAATATCGTCTTTCATCTCGTCCAAAATGTCCGTCTCCACCTACGTCGTCCACTTGCTGTTCCAGCTTGGTCTTGGCCTTGGTCAGAGTGTTGACTTTGTCCTCCTCTGCCTGCAGGTCATCCAGGGTCTGCTGGTGGGCCTCTTGGAGGGCTTTCTTCTCCTTGGTCAGCTTGGCTACACTTTCTTCTACAGACGCCATCTCCTCTGTCAGGTTTTTAACCTGAAAACAGCAGTAAAGGTCTCTTCTCCATAAAGAATACATTCAAGCATGTATCGATCAGCAGTAGATGGGAGTTTTTACTGTGCCAGTGTAGCCAATGTAAGTAAAATGCAGGGACAATCAAAACAAGCGCACATATCCGAGATTTACCCAGAAGGATTAAGAAAGCATTTCCAGACTCTGTTTTGACTAGATTCTCTTTTGCTGTCGGTAGCAGTGGTGTTTGAAATCAGTGGAACGAGGATATGTCGGGGTCCTTGGCTCAACCAGAGACGTAATATGGGCCTACTGGTAAATGACACAAGAAAGGATCCACTGGCCCCGGACAAGACACAGTACCTTGTTTTCAGTGGCGTGCTTCTCCTTCTCCACTTTGGCCAGGGTGAGCTCCAGGTCATCAATGTCCTTCTTCAGCTCAGAACACTCGTCCTCCAGCTTCCTCTTCTTGGCCGTCAACTCAGCGTTCATCTCCTCCTCATCCTCCAGCCTCTCGGTCGTCTCTTTGAGTTTGGCCTCCATCTGGATCTTAGTCTTGATGAGTCCCTCACATCTTTCCTCAGCATCGTTCAGATTCTCTGAATCCTGTTTTCAAATAGGAGGACAAATATAATGCCTCTTTGTCTATGATATTAGACAAAGTGTGTTTATGTGTTTGTATGTGTTGGTGTGTAAAAAATATTTTATGTCTTTTAACATGTCTATTGGGGTTGTTGTCCACTCACAGATGATACTTGGAGTGCCAGGTCATTTTTCTCCTGGACCAGGGACACCATCTTCTCCTCCAACTCCTTCTTCTTGGCCAGAGCCTTGGCCAGGTCTGTCTTCATCTTCTCGTAGTTCTCCTTCATGTTGGCCAGCTCCTTCTCAGTCTCAGCGCTCTTCAGCAGAGGCTTGATCTTATAATAAACCTTCATCCATGGCCAGTGTTTCACATTCATAAATGAGCGGATGTTGTACTGGATGGAGTAGATGGACTCTCTGGTTGATAAAAGGGAAACAGTACCATAATTAAAGACATCTTCTGGAATTTGAAAAACCATAAAACAACAGCAAATAAAAAATATATATAGTATTGGGGCTGTAGTATTATATAAGTGTTACATTGTCTGAGTGTAAAGACTGAGCAATGCTAAGCTAATGACACAATTTAAAATTTGCACATTGGCAGTTGCCCTTATAAATGTAGAATCTAGAATCTAGAGGATGCAAATCGTTGTGGACTTAGAACAAAGGCGACAAAATCCTTTCATTCAAAGTGTCTGTTGGTTTTTTCCCCCTACCTTGAACTTACAGTAAAAAGTTTCAGGTTGATCTAATAAAATAATTCCCTTCATTCCTAGAGACAATTGGAAGATTTAAATACCTACCAAGTACTTGATTGATAAATTATGTGACTAATTATTTAGGAACTCCACTTTCAATAAAATTGCATTAAATGTAAGTGTCAACTGCACACAATATAAACGTTATAATGACAGTCCTTGCATACAAACATTATCAAGGCCTAACACTTGCTATGGTTTGAATGACTGCTGAAAATAGGAGGATTTATAGTAAGCTTTGTTAAGATATCGACTATTCCACACCTCCTCTCCATCATCTTGGAGAACTCTCTCCTCATGAGGAATCCACGGCTAAGAGCCTGGAGCATGCCGACCAGAGAGGCCAGCTTCTCATCTCTCATCTCCTCCAGGACACCCAGAAGACCGGCTTTGAAGAACACCTGAGAAACAAGTAGACATGGCCAACTATGAAACCACGGTCATAGAAACAATTTAATCAAAGGACATGAATAACTTTACTAGACCAAGGGATGGTTGTTTGACTTCTGCTGGGGGTATTTGACTGACCTTGGTGTGTCCAAACTTGTAATCCTCATGATTCACATCAATGGACCCAAGCAGCTTCTCAGAAGCCTTCTTGTTGTCCATGAACTGACCCTCAGGGATGACACTGGCATTCAGTACTTTGTACCTAACAAAAGACACTTTCAAGTTCTAGGTTGGTCCTAATACATCAAAGCGAAACCTTTAATTACATGTGCATTTTTGTGTGCATGTACCTCTGCTTGAAGTCAGCATAGATGATTCTGCTGGGGAAGCCCTTCCTGCAGATCCTGATACCCTCCAGTACACCATTACACCTGAGCTGGTGGATGACCAGGAAGTTCTCCATCAGACCTGGGAAAAACGAACCAAGTCTCTGTTAATATGAGTAAAACCAGTTAAAGATTGGGCTTGTTAAAGATGTAGACAACATAGTGATGATAATTTATGTATAATTAAATGTTCATTGTGTACCTGGAGTCTTTGACTCGTTGGGGATCAGGCAGCGCACAAAGTGAGGATGAGTGCTCCTCAGGTTGGTCATCAGCTTGCCCAAGTTCTCCTGTAGGAGCATTACAAACCCATTTCTCAGAACAATTAAGATACTCAATGTTTGTCTATTAAAGGGCTGATTATATAAATGTAAATCTCACCCTGAACTGGGAGGACACAGTCTGCATAGAACCACCCTTCTTCTTGCCTCCTTTCTTGGTTGTATCTGTTCAAAATTAGGGTTAATATTAGTATTCTATTAAAAATAAATTTCCTAAAGCAGGCACAATTATTGGAATAATAGCAGAATAGTATGAGAACTAGATAACTTGTACTTTCTAAAGCAGGGTAAATAGTACTAATAATATAATTTTACTTATCTTCTATCGTACTGTCAAAAACAACCACTTATATCACGAATAAGAAAATGTTAACGTCAAACAATGTTAACGTCAAACAATGTTAACGTCAAACAATGGACAAACTATTTCACATCAGCATGGCATTGCTTTGGAAATGTTGGTCTGATTTGTAACTAGAGCGCAATTGAATATTTGTACTTAATGCTTGACTTACCCTCAGGTGGGGCAGCAGGGTACAGGCCAGCCAACAGTTTGACTGAGGACTTTCCATACAGCTGACAGACTGAGTCGTTCAGGGGGTCCTTGTTCTTCTCCAGCCAGCCAGTGATGTTGTAGTCCACAGTGCCGGCATAGTGAACCAGGGAGAAGTGGGCCTCTGCCTTGCCCTTGGCTGGCTTCGGCTTCTCAAAAGCCTTGGTCTTGCCAAGATGCTGGTCGTACAGCTTGTTCTTGAAGGTTGTGTCTGATGACTTGGGGAACATGCACTCCTCTTCAAGGATGGAGAAGATGCCCAATGGCTTCATGAAAAAAAGAGAGTCATATTTAATTCAAAAGTCCCTACTACATTTTCCCCATTATTAAACATGCTATTGCAGGATTATATTCATTTAGAGGCACATAACACAAAACATTTTGTTTAGAACAAATCTCACTCAGGCCTCCATATCCGATCTGTTCTTTTGGTGCGTTACAATCATCACAGACAGCTTACCTTCTCAATTAGCTCAATGCAGGCAGCCAAGTCCATGCCGAAGTCAATGAAGGCCCAGACAATTCCTTCCTTCTTGTACTCCTCTTGTTCCAGGACAAACATGGTGTGGTTGAAGAACTGTTGCAGTTTCTCATTGGTGAAGTTGATGCACAGCTGTTCCATGCTGTTGTACTGTTGATGGATTTCAAAAGGGAATATTTCGTCATACAAGACTGCTATCCATCTAAATCAAAGCATACGGGCTTGTTCTGGTCTCTAACTCACATCAAAGATCTCAAACCCGGCAATATCCAGCACACCGATGTAGAACTGTCTTGGGTTCTTGGTGTCCAACATCTCATTGATTCGGATGACCATCCACAAGAACATCCTCTCATAGATGGACTTGGAGAGAGCTGAGACAGAGTTGTTAACCTGCAATGACAATACCTCATTAAATAGGATGTTGATTGGTGAGGTGACAGGAGTTTTGGGAAAACAACATTCTATAATTGGTAGATGTTGTTTGGCTCCCTTACCTGAGGTACAGTCTGTCCCTTGGTGACATACTCATTGCCGACCTTGACTCTGGGGTAGCAGAGAGCCTTCAACATCTCAGATGAGTTCAGACCAAGCAGATATCCGATTTTATCAGCCACTGGAGAGAGGACCAACGAAAACAGTCTTAGAAGGTTGCTTGTTGGCCATCATCAAAAATTAATTCAGGTTAATCGGAATTTTGTCTTCAAATACATGCTGGTCTTTTTATTTCCGAAGTTTTCGATTTCTACAACTGGGACAGGGACTGATGATCTACACATGTACATGTACATCTACGTGTGGGACTCACCCTCTGTGCCGTCTGGCTCCGCCTGCTCCTCACGCTGCTTCTGCTTGAATTTCAAGTTGCCATGGTGCAACACGGCTCCTGTCAGCTTGTAGATGTTGTTCTTCTCATCGTTGGTGAAGCCTAGGATGGTAATGGCGTCCTGGAATTAGAAAGGAGGTACAACAATGACAAACCGGCAGTTGGTTCAGTTACACCACAATTCCCTGGAACAAATGAGATCAACCAAACTACACTGGCTCCTTGTTCCACTTGTTTGGCACACCAGAGGATGGAACATTTCTAAACAGTTTCCTAGGGGAAGTTAGTGATATTCGGTTGTTACAGTCTTTACCTCTTGCGCCTGAAAGCGAATAGTGAAAGTATGAAGAGCTTAATAACCAAAGGCATTCAGGATCATTCATGTAAAAAGCAAAATCATGTTATGGTTCTAACCAGGTCATATATAGTTTGGTTGACTCACGTCTGTGGCGTCCAACTCTACTTTGTCGTCGATACTGGCCACGGCGATCTGACCCTGACTGCACATGGGGAAGTCATAAGGGTTGGTGGTGATGAGAGACATTTCTGTGGAGAACAAACAATAGATCGATTAAATCTGAAAGACCAGAACAAGGTATATACCACGTTACCTTGGATGGAGTGACAGTACAAATAATGTGGACTATTAAGTGCTTGTAGTTCCCAGATGGGGGGAAAATATATTCCCTCCTACCTATTGTACGTTTACGTACCAACGATCTCAGGTTTGTGGCCTGTCATCATCTGGAAGAAGATGTGGTAGCCTCTCTCATCGGGCAGCTGGAAGGTCACTCTGGACTTCTCCAGCAGGTCTAAGAGAGAACATGAGCATTATTTGTAATGTCTCCAAACAAATCTGTTTAAAGTTTAGAAAAGCATTGAAACGCAATAAACATGTACTTACAGGTCTCAATGTCAGCTTTAGCCAATTTTCCACCTTGGAAGTGAATCCTGATGAATTTACCCTAAAGTGGAACATGAGGGTTAGAAATAAAAATGAATCTAACCTTATACTTTGATACTGATCTAGACTATAAGTAAGACTGTAAATAAACCACCCAGCGGCAGGAACATTTTAATGTAATAAAGGAATGTTATACTGCAATGTATCTAAACAATTTTGTACTTTACTGAGATTTACCCTTTAAGAAATCTGTTGCTACAATTAATAAAAGTAGTACATTTAGTCTACATAGCATATAATTTATTTCTAGTAAAGCAAGCTAACTCTAATTAATTCATTTTAAAATCTCTGAAAGTGTTATAGGTTTCTTAAAGAAATGGATGAACAGCAACAGTATGTAACACTTACAAAGCGAGAGGAGTTGTCATTCCTCACTGTCTTGGCGTTACCGTAAGCCTCCAGCAGAGGGTTAGCTGCAATGATCTGATCCTCAAGAGACCCCTGGTTGAGACAAACTCTCAAGCCTTCAGAAATTGGTCAAGATAGTCTTGAAACAGGATTTACGGCTTGAAAGAAACTTTTCACTGCAAAAACATAATACCTGCATTTTGCTGGGATCTACTTCCTTCTTCTTCTCTCCACCAGACACTGCGATGGTGGCAAAGTACTGGATGACACGTTTGGTGTTGACAGTCTTTCCTGCACCGGATTCTCCACTGGTTTATGTGACAGAAAAAGAGATTAGGGTTGAACTGACACACATGCCTTCAGTCAGAAAAAGCTGTTTTCTAACAAACAGCTGTGATTTTTTCATAAATGTAAGGCATTTTCCAATTAAGATCTGAGAATAATATATTAAAAGTATTTTAATTACACTCAATTGACATAACACAATCAAATAAAAACACCTTGTAAAAAAACTTACGTAATCAATACAGACTGGTTCTCCTTATCTGGAATAAATTATTGGTACATTATATAATTTATCTTTATGAGCAATCTATTTATCTATCCATCTCATCAACTAGCCTATCCATCCATGAGAGCCTCTACGTACCAATCAGCATGAACTGGAAGGCGTTGTCAGAGACGGAGAAGATGTGGGGTGGAGCCTCCATCCTCTTCTTCCCTCTGTAGGCGTTGACAACCTCCATGTCGTACACTGGGAGCCACTTGTAGGGGTTTACAGTGGCACAGAAGAGCCCAGAGTAGGTCTGGAGGATGAAGAACACAATGAACAGAGTGGTTAGCATATTTTATGATTGGTTGTGTCAAATCCAGTCATTTATATAAAATCTATTCAGAAAACGTTCATACTGGAGTCTCTATTAGGCACAATACAACATTGGTAACCTAGAATGAAAGTACACCCTTTATAGCAAAGTCAAAATGGTTGCGTTAAGGTTAGTTTGCCATTTAGCCAAGGGAAAGTTGGGCCACCGTCTTAACAGTTTATCCTAAACTTCAACTTTGAGTCATAGTCATAGTACTTCATTCATACAAAACATTATGAGAGAATAGGTTACAGAGGTTACTCCAAGTGTTGTCTGGTCTGGTGTTTGGGAAGATGTTCCTTATGGCCTTGTCTTTTGTTGGGGCCGCTCACTGAGAGGTCTTCTTTATCTGTGTGTGTGTGGTTCTTACGTAGATCATCCATGCTGCATAACGCTCTTTGAGGTTATACAGGACAGAGGCTTCATTCAGGTAGGTCATCATGGCCATGTCCTCAATCTTGTCGTACTTTGGGGGGTTCATCTCAAAGATTTCATCTTCTTTGAACTCAACTCCTTCCTGAAATGTTAAAAAAATCTAGATTAAATGCAGATCAAACAGTATATGAAAATGTAATTAATTTCAAATGCTAATTAAGCTAATTTGCTCATTTGTTTTCACATGCGACATATACTCTATGTGTTTAAAAAAAACGACATTCCATATAGTTTTTAAATATCAGTTATGTAAATGCGGTGTTTTATTGTTTTCATGGATTCTATCATATACAATTTTAATTTCTTATTCACTTTGAATTTCAAGAAACTGTAGAATTCTGACCGTTTTCAGATCAGTTTTACCTGCTTAGAGCCGTCAGGTTTCGTAACCGTCACCGTACATTTTCCATTGGCCCTGCCGGTGACCAGACCCTTGAGGTACAGCTCCACCTTGTCTGTTACATAGCAGGCGTTCTTGGAATCAAAGGGGGCGGCTTGTGCCTCAATCCTCTCCTTCTCAGGCTTACGGAGGTATATGGCAGCCTTGCCGTAGATCTGCATCTCTGCGTCCGTACTCATGGTGACGGATCTCTAGGATAGAGAGAATACAAAATACTTGATTGACCCTGGCTCTTTATTCTCAGGCAGTAGTTAGATAACCGGTATCTCTTATTGTCTATTTTCATCGAAAGTAAAAACAAAGCATATCTCACCTTGTTTTTTCTCTCCTATGGTAGATTATTTTGCTCTTGGAAGACCCTGTAAAACATGATGGTTTAATAAACCCAATCCTACCCATGTTATCATTTAGCCTCAAGGTTTGCCATCGTTTAGCATCAACTCAATCTTCACAGCTCTGTCCTGTCAACCACTGGCAACGTCGTATTGGCAAGCCACTTTGTGATTGTGTTGAGAATCAAAAAACCTTGCGATAATGCCACCTTACAAGACACATGCGAAACACTTGCAGGACTAAACTGTTTTGACAAACATAAAGAGGTCTTACCACAGAGGAAGAAGGTGTCTGACTTGGTGATGCTGGAGCCTAAGACTCCTTAAATCTGTTTGAAAGTGCCAACCAAGCAAAAGTTATTTATGGACCCGTCTGGAGAAGGACATGTTTGAGGAAGAGACCTCCCATTCATGTCATTGTCTCTCACTAAACCCGCCCCCCCATTAGAATAATTTTCTCTGAACTTCATTTAACGGTATTGATAGAAATCAATGCAAATTTAAACATATCTTTACACATTTTTTATATTTAAAATGTTATACATCAAATTTGCTCCATTATGACTACCACATATCCTCAAGCAATGTAATGCAGTACCTTTTTCCAAATCTATCACTGAAATATTAAAATAGAACATTTTAGATCAATTGTAGAGGCATTAATCCTAATCATCAATACATTTGTTCAAGTATTATTTTGATACATTTGATTTTAAACAATCCGAACAGCTTGAAGCCATTACATCACTTTGAAATAAAATGCTTAACAGCAGAAAAAGCTTAAATTAGGCAATAAAAACAATTATTTGAGAGTACTTAAAAATGATTGGAGGTACATTAATCCTTTACATTACTGTTGTATAGCTTTCTTGAACACAGCTAAAGAAACATGTGAAGTAGCCAACATCAGCATAAAAAATACATTTCATTGAAATTAATTTGTCATAGAACAATTGATTGCTATTTAAGTCAGGCATTTCATCTTCTTTAATTTAAAATCCACCTGTTTTAAGCCTGCGCTGTCATGTAATGACAGCTCCACACATGTTCACGAGTGTGATATGGTACATAAAGTATTGATATAAATATGGCACAGTCAGTCAAGTATAAGAAGCTCTATACTCTACTTTTCTACCACCAGTGAGCCAAATCACTTCGTTGGACACACCTCCACTGTTTCTGAGGCAGCATCAACCCAGCAGATGTACCATGGGGCGGATCAACTAGAAGCTTTGCCACAGGTCTTCAGATTGCAGGGTGCACTGCATTTAGATTATACCTGGGTCAGAACAGGAACTGGATTATACAGTGGATTCACTGCAATTTGCCTGTTACCTCTACTGTTGTTTAAGTAAAATGTCCCACAACATAAAATGTCCACCTGGCATGGCATGGTCATTGGAGGACCACCTCCAATCAACCTGGTTCCAATCAAAATAAATTGATCAATCCCCCTGGCACTTCCGTTTGTGGATTGATGACAGCAGAATCTTTTTTCCTGGCACGGACGTGGTCTAATTGTGTCTTTGAACACTTGGTGACCTCAAGAGGTCAACGACCTTATGCCTTGTTGCATTTGTATGTTCTTTGACCTTTCCCATATTGATGAATGACAAACGGATATTTGTTTCCCCGGTGAAAGTATGACATGGATTATCACTTTTAACAATTATCAATGTCTCTAAATTGGAATACCCAAACATTAGATTGTATTCATACGATGTTCCAGGGGTGCTCATGACTGGGGCACGCCCGTTTAAAAAAAAAAATATATATCCTACTTGTTGATGACAGTGTTTTTCTGGTACAATATTCCCTCAATAAAATGTTGATTTTATGATTTATGATTCATATAATTATTTTAGTGTTAGAGCAATCTGATAAACAACAATAACAGATTTTGTTTGATATTTGTTGATATTTACCTGGTGGGGACTTAGTTACTTTTTAATTACCGGTGTATGAAAACACCTCAATAGAAGAAAGGGTTCCACTGAAGCTGCTGGTGACATTTCAATTGTCTCACATTCCATTTGGGCTAAAAGGGTCCAGTAGGATTTCTACAACTCAACACGCCACCATTTTATTATCGCAGTAATCCTCTCCACTCACGCTGATGACAGCAATATGGTTGCCTGAAACGTGTTTTACACTCTGAAGTAATCTGCTAATTATCCGGGCTAGCTTCAATAAAACGGATGCGACAAAGGGAATGTGTGGGGATCCGTTTAAGGGAAGTCTACGCAAACCAGTTGTCACCGGTTATAGGGTTGTCAGTCAGTGTACCAGCTGGCAGGGCCTTCAGGTTGTTCTAAAGTATTTCTTCCTTTTTGTATTTTTTGCCACAAGACATACCTCAAGCCATCCGTCAGGATGTTATTTGTGGATTCATTTAGAGCCTTCAATATAGTCAAGGCTCATTTAATTGGTTGAAAGCTGAAAGGCATATCCTCTTCTGATTCTCTGGGTCCTCCCTTTCCTGACAAATGGACGGCAGCTGATTGAATTCCACAGTCACTGAAGCTCCTCCGGAGCGATCCCTCTAGGTACGCCCTCAACCCCCCTCCTGCTTGTGTCATTCACTCCATACAGCCACAACAATGGGAGTTCAGACTCAGACATGTTCAGTGTTCAGTGCATCGATGGCGTAACGAACACGGCAGGAGATACGCCAGTAATTCCTTAAGGAATTTAATTCTACGGAATCCATCTGTGCGGACAAGATTTAGAATAAATCCGTCTGTGCGGACAAGATTTAGAATAAATCCTGTTGCTGCCGGCGAGACAGCCAGTTCCGAACGCCGTAAAGGTGCCCAAACCACAACACCCCTTCCATCACAGTGTACAGACGGTAGGATTCAGGGATTAAATGACCAGATACGGCCTTCGCAGGCACACTCATGTTCGTGTGAACAGTTATATCCAGACTGTTTAACTGCACCTTCACAGTAATTCCCTAATTTATATGCTGCCGGCTACTGTGAAATGTACAAAATAGCAAAACAATCATTTGGAAGAACAGATTTGTCGGTAGCCCATTGGGCTAGAGCATCTGACCAGGGCACAGGAAGGTTTGTCTGTAAAATTAACAAATGTTTAATGCCAATGTTGCGTATATATTCACCAGTCCAGCAGGACCAGTACTGAGGTCTAAGAGGGTCAAGGGGGTTTGGTGATGGACAGCTGGACATTCCTATAGAATAAGCAACAGCGGTTTTGTCCAAAGCCGATCTATAAAATAATATATATTAATTTGCCCCTTTTTATTGGGGTATAAGGTAGATTTTATAGAGTATTTCCAGCACCAGCATTCAGATTGTTCATGCCACCTTTTATCATGTTTATAATAAGATATTATTAAGTAATCTGGGGAAATGTCCTTATAAACCAGTATTTGTAAACCTAATGTTTATGTATGGGCCTCGATAGTCTGAAATAAATTCTGTTCAATGTGATGTGCCTACTTTGAAAAGCACTTTAAATCACTTGTCTACCAGGATGAAGTTTTATCACTTGCCTACCAAGAAGAGGTTTTATCACCACTGTCAGGACCTGTGACACCCTTGAGCCTTGATTCACGACACCTATTGGGTCCCCTGAAATGGCATGGCCTTTAAAATCTAAATCTGGATTTGACTTGTCGTTGGTCGTGGAGAGGCGGGGGCGACCTTAGAGGCATGGTTGTTCAGACCCTATGTTACCGGTGACACATCTTGCGGTTAATTCTGTTACAGTGTCAGCAATGCGAGGACCTACCGGAAGACCCTCGAGGGGATGATGATGTGCCGACCCTCCCGGATCTGTAGGAGGTGTGGAATTTTTATCTTAAAGCCTGTAGAGGGACGTGTTATTAATCCGATAGCTTTACAAGGATAACCAAATGGGAGCAAGTAGAGAGTCGTGGGGTTTACGAGCAAGTTCTCCAAGACCTTTGGAGAAAACTGTAGAGCCCAAACGATCTGTCACTCAGCTCCCCCTATAATAGCGTTCATCTAGAGCAGGGGAGAGCAAACATTTTGGCTCAGGGGCCACATCAGGATTTTGAAATGAAATGGAGGGCCACATTTGTTTTTGTAATTTGTTAATCATGAATGATTTGGAGGCCAGAAAAGGGCCAAAGTTAAAACATGTATACAGTAGATCCTCTATAATGTGTAAATAACTTAAATTCTGTTTCAGATGTATAAGAATGGGCTGGTGAGTTGTTTTTTCATTTCCTTCAAAACTATTTTATTTCCTTCTGCAGGCCGGATGGAACAGCCTCGTGGGCCGCATTTGGCCCTCGGGCCATAGTTTGCCCACCCCTGATCTAGAGGGTTCGGCCTGGCACACGTGCGATCCACGTTCAGTCTCGTTAAGGCCCTTCATTATAGAGAGATCAAAGCCATCAAACTGTTCTGATGCTCTAATCCCACCTTACAGGAAAATATATCAAGGCAGCAGCTGATTTATGGCTAAGAAACAAGTGTGCGGGTTTACCATCCGTGTTCATTGCCACTGGAGACTGGTTTCTGAGGTGATCACCACATATGTGACTGAGTTACAGTTGACATACCCACTTCCTTTTGGATGGCTTATATTTTTAACAAAACCTGAAGCCAAGACAAGGGTTTGACACAGTAAAGGAAAGTCAATTCCGAAGCATAAATTAAACGGAGAATTCCACACCCTTTCTTCAGCTGCAGCTGTTGGAGCCCCAGCGACTCTGGGGAATGGGGGGAGACGCAGTGGCAAGGCCTTTGGAGGAGGCATGGAATGGGGACACTCGATCCAGTAGATATTCCCTTAGGCTCCGGACATAATTGGGTTTTCAAGTGTATTATTTGGATGTTTTTAGGCGGAAGAAAGATCGGGAGAATGTTTTGAAAGAAACCTTTACTTTAGATCAAGTTTCACCTCTTGTGGAACGTGAGTAATTGAAGTACAGATTTTAATTCACAGATGAAAATAAAACAATTTATAGATCCCACACCTAAAACACCCCATAATTACACAGTAAATGTCTTGCACACTTCTTATTTACTGTGATATTAAATGTTTTTATTAATATTATTTATTTCATCTACTTACTGTTTTACTACCACTTACTGTGTTTAGTGTCAT
Source organism: Novumbra hubbsi (assembly GCA_016801125.1). Taxonomy (NCBI): domain Eukaryota; kingdom Metazoa; phylum Chordata; class Actinopteri; order Esociformes; family Umbridae; genus Novumbra; species Novumbra hubbsi. The sequence continues at coordinate 13,925 of JACXGK010009837.1, forward strand.
GCATACATGCACCATAGCAAATTCCCTGTACTGGTGAACCTACTTGGCAACAAAGCTGATTCAGAGGTGATATGGTCAATGTGGAACTGGCAACCTCCTCTTATAATTAGTAGGCAATAACTGTTCTTCAAAAGTCTCCTCCTGACACCATGTGCCTGGCTGGCAATCGCATGTCTCCCGCCAGTGTGGATTGTATTTATAGCTCTACCATAAAAGACAGATGTCTCAGTCATAGTCTGTTTGCATGCTGACAACACCATTCAGCCTTTATCACTGAACTTGAAGCCTCTGGCTAAAGGTGTAAAATTACCGAATACACATTGTATGATTTTTGAGTAATTAATTAGCATTTTATTGCATGACATTAGTATTTGATACATCAGAAAAGCAGAACTTAATTTGGTACAGAAACTTTTGTTTGCAATTACAGAGATTATATGTTTCCTGTAGTTCTTGACCAGGTTTGCACACACTGCAGCTGGGATTTTGGATCCTTTGGATCCAGATCCTTCAGGTTTTGGGACTGTCGCTGGGCAATACGGACTTTCAGCTCCCTCCAAAGATTTTCTATTGGGTTCAGGTCTGGAGACTGGCTAGGCCACTCCAGGACCTTGAGATGCTTCTTACGGAGCAACTCTTTTGTTGCCCTGGCTGTGTGTTTCGGGTCGTTGTCATGCTGAAAGACCCAGCCACGACCCATCTTCAATGCTCTTACTGAGGGACGGAGGTTGTTGACCAAGATCTTGCGATACATAGCCCCATCCATCCTCCCGTCAATGCGATGCAGTCGTCATGTCCCCTTTGCAGAAAAGCATCCCCAAAGAATGATGTTTCCACCTCCATGCTTCACGGTTGGGGTGGTGTTCTTGGGGTTGTACTCATCCTTCTACCTCCAAACACGGCAAGTCGAGTTTAGACCAAAAAGCTCTATTTTTGTCTCATCAGACCCCATTCCTCCTCTGGATCATCCAGATGGTCATTGGCAAACTTCAGACAGGCCTGGACATGCGCTGGCTTGAGCAGGGGGACTTGGGTGCGCTGCAGGATTTTAATCCATGACGGCGTAGTGTGTTACTAATGGTTTTCTTTGAGACTGTGATCCCAGCTCTCTTCAGGTCATTGACCAGGTCCTGCCATGTAGTTCTGTGCTGATCCCTCACCTTCCTCATGATCATTGATGCCCCACAAGGTGAGATCTTGCATGGAGCCCCAGACTGAGGGTGATTGACCGTCATCTTGAACTTTGTCCATTTTCTAATAATTGCACCAACAGTTGTTGCCTTCTTAACAAGCTGCTTGCCTATTGTCCTGTAGCCCATCCCAGCCTTGTGCAGGTCTACAATTTTATCCCTGATGTCCTTACACAGCTCTCTGGTCTTGGCTATTGTGGAGAGGTTAGAGTCTGTTTAATTGAGTGTGTGTCACAGGTGTCTTCTACAGGTAACAAGTTCAAACAGGTGCGGTTAATACAGGTAAAGAGTGGAGAACAGGAGGGCTTCTTAAAGAAAACCGGTCTGTGAGAGCCGGAATTCTTACTGGTTGGTAGGTGATCAACGACTTATGTCATACAATAAAATGCAAATTATTTACTCAAAAATCATATAATGTGATTTTCTGGATGTTTGTTTTAGATTCCATCTCTCACAGTTGAAGTGTACATATGATAAAAATTACAGACCTCTACATGCTTTGTAAGTAGGAAAACCTGCAGTGTATCAAATAATTGTTCTCCCCACTGTATGTACTACATGTACTTTGAATGTTTTGTCAACATGAGTATTTGAAAACGTTTACTCTAATGTGGTTCCCTTTCTCACTACATTCCAGATTATCACAGGTGCATCAAGGTACTGTATTAGCGTATGGATTATTTTCCATCAACAGTTACTGTCTTTTTCATGGATTACAAAAGAGCTTGGTGTTGGGTGTGGTCAGATACCTCCAAAGTGCCAATGTAATTTTGCATTTAAAGAAATTCTATTCATTAGAAAGAGGTTACATTTCTCTAGCCTCATCCCTCTGCGATTTGCACCCCCACAGAAAAAACACTGAAGAATAATTATTGAAATCCCAGATAAATAAAGTCCACAGTCACAAAGGAAGTACATGTTAGCTAACATTTTAATCAAGAAAAAATAATTTCACCATGAAAGTCATATTTTATGGAACACAGGGAAATAATTATTATCTTGGTCTTGTTTACTCTGCAACTTCTTTGCCCTGCAAGAAGAGATAATGAATCAGAAATTGATGTCTGCTAAACAGGTAAGTGTTGAACTCTAAAGACTGAATTGTAACTAGAGTAGCTAGGTAGTGTTGATGTGTTATTATTTTTCAGTTAGCTGTAGCAATTCTGTACCTTTCCACTGTCACGGGTCTTGGCTCTGAGCTTGTTGACCTGAGTCTCAGCGATGTCAGCGCGCTCCTCCGCCTCCTCTAGCTCGTGCTGCACCTTCCTGAACTTGGACATGTTCTGATTGGCTGCTTCCTCCTGGGTGGGGTAAGAGAGCCAAAGAAGAACATCAGCATTCAGGGTTTAAACCTTAAAGCTAGGAAATGTATACGTATGCAATTGAGAATATAAATGCTAATTTTGTTATACTTCTACTAGGAGGGTCTACAAGGGAAAATACATCTTTCTGTTACACAATTTCAGAATATTGGACTGAATCAGCGACTCACCGCTTCCTCAGTCTGCCTCTTGTAGGCCTTCACTTTCAACTGCAGCTTGTCTACCAGGTCCTGAAGTCTGGCAACGTTCTTCTTGTCCTCCTCAGTCTGTGGGAGAAGATCAAATAATCAATGTGCCACAGTTTAAGACACCTGCCTGAATATGTTAGTCTGTGAAGAAGGCAGATTATCCTACCTGGTAAGTCAGCTCCTTGACTCTACGCTCATACTTTCTAACTCCCTTGATTGCGTCCACACCTCTTCTCTGCTCGCCTTCAACCTCTGTCTCCAACTCACGCACCTTTGTTGAAGAAATTAACAGTTAGTGTAGAAGAGATTTCTAATGCACGTTTACATTTTAAAGAAAACGTAGATCAATATATACTTTTGAAGAGTACATCTTCCAGTCCTCCTGGTAACTCACCCTGGACTCCAGTTTCTGGAGCTGCTTCTTGCCTCCCTTCATGGCCAGATTCTCAGCCTCATCCAGACGGTGCTGCAGGTCCTTGACTGTGACCTCCAGGTTCTTCTTCATCCTCTCCAGATGAGAGCTGGTGTCCTGCTCCTTCTTCAGCTCCTCAGCCATCATGGCCGCCTGGAATGGGAGTTTGTTTATTTAATTGGTGCAAATCATGACCGCCCACATAGCAGCCCAGGATCTTGGGGACAATTTAAGTGGATTTATTTCATGAACTCACATCAGTGATGGCCTTCTTGGCTTTCTCCTCTGCATTCCTGGCCTCCTGGATTATGTCGTCCACTTCTCCCTGGACCTGTACCAGGTCAGACTCCAGCTTCTTCTTAGTGTTCAGAAGGCTGGTGTTCTGAAGGACAAAACATGACAGAGTTCTTAGAGGCTGAAATGATGAAACAAGCTTCAATCTCTGTCACATTCCAACAGGTTTTATCCTCTACCTGGGAGTGAAGCAGTCCAACACGCTCGCTGGCGTCGACCAGCTCAGTCTCAGCCACTTTGCGGCCTCTCTCTGTCTGCTCCAGAGCAACCCTCAGCTCATCGATTTCAGCCACCATCAGACCGTTTCTACGCTCCACCATGGCTACCTGCTCCTTCATGTCATCTGAGGCACGGACAGCATCATCAAGGTGCAGTTGGGCATCCTGTGATTGTTCACAATGACACAGGAGATCATTAGGAGTTTTGGAAATGGGATGACAAGACAAGACTTTCAAAAGTATCGTCAATATATTAGTGCTTTTTGTTCTGTCCCTCTTTGCCTTTTTATCACATTGATTTAAAGATAAATCCTATCCCATGATCATATTTTAGAGTCGGCTGTCCCAGTCCTTCACCTTGAGCTGACCCTGGACGTTCCTCAGCTGCTTGGTGGCCTCAGCTGCCTGCCTGTTGGCGTGGCTCAGCTGGATCTCCATCTCGTTCAGGTCTCCCTCCATCTTCTTCTTCACCCTCAGGGCATCGTTCCTGCTCCGGACCTCAGAGTCCAGGGTGCTCTGCATGGAGTCAACCACCCTCTGGCTGTTCCTCTTGATCTGCTCCATCTCCTCGTCCTTCTCAGCGATCTTCCTGTCCACCTCACCCTTGACCTGGTTCAGCTCCAGCTGCACACGCAGAATCTTGGATTCCTCATGTTCCAGTGTTCCCTGGACAAAGATGAAGGAAGATGGATTAGTCTAACAACTTCAAAATGTCTGGTGGAAAGAAAAAAGACAGGGTACATTGGACAGTTTGCTGACAAGTAACAATTTATTTCCCTTTAAACATCTGTAGTCTATACCTCAGCCTCCTCCAGAGCGGTCTGGATCTCTGTCTTCTCGGTCTCCACAGTCTTCTTGGCCTTCTCCAGCTCATGGATGCTCTTGCCAGTCTCTCCGATCTGCTCAGTCAGGTCAGAGATCTCCTCTGCAGGTACACAAACAAACAAACAATGGAGCAGTTTAGACTTGGGAGATTTGCAGTGAATAATGCTAATCTCTTTTTAATTTTCAATAAACTTGTCCTATAGCGAAACAAAACTGCTGTCAGATGCTCACGTTGCAGGTTCTTGTTCTCTCTCTTCAGAGTCTCCAGTTGATCCAGGGCCTCCTCATAAGAGTTCTTCATCTTGAAGAGTTCAGTGCTCAAAGAGCGCGCCTCCTTCTGAGCTCCTTCCAGCTCAGCCTGACCCTCCTCATACTTCTGTTTCCACTCTGCCAGAACCTGGAAATACATGGAATATTAATATTAAGGAGGAATTTCAAAGGGAATCCATAGACATGTATCATAATTGAAGATGATTTAAAGCAGGAATATGCTATCACATTTCATCATATAGCAGACCAAAGGTTTGACCCTTGGGTGAGTTTTTTTTATCTTCACCTTGTCAAAGTTCCTCTGCTTCTTGTCGAGGTTGGCGGCCATTGCGTTGGCTCTCTCCACATCAATCATCAGGTCCTCCACCTCTCCCTGCAGCCTCTGCTTGGTCTTCTCCAGGGAGGCGCACTTGGAGTTGGTCGCCTCAATGGTCTCCTCAGCCTCCTGCAGGCGCTGGGCCAGCTTCTTCCTGTTGAGCA
>JACXGK010009838.1:0-19123 GCA_016801125.1 Novumbra hubbsi
CCGCCCCCGGCAGCGCCGCGGCCGTGCTGGGCCCGCCGCCCGTCCCCAAGCCGCACGCCGGGTGCCGGCTCTCCGGCGTCGGTCCGGCCGAGGGCAGGGTGGGGAAGGAGCCGGCGGGGGGCGGGGTCAGCGGGGGGAAGAGCAGGGTGAAGAAGAGGAAGCTGGCGGCCCACAGGCCGGGCCCGGACGCCACCGACGAAGGAGTGGTGGTGGAGAGCGAGGACGCCGTCATGGAGCCGGCGGGGCCCAAGGACAAGATGGAGCTTGAGGAGCTGAAGGGCTCGGACGAGGACATGAGTGACAGGTTGTTAGTGTTTCTTTGGTCTGCTCTGCCCCCCCCCCCCCGCCTGGGCTCAGCCGTTAGAGGAGCATTGTTCGGGAGGTTGTCTTAAGTTTCTCCTCCCCGCAACGAGTCTCCTTCCCTGGGCGACTGTAGAAACGGGTAGATATTCAGACGGTCTTCTTGTTTTCTGTTCTTTCGGCTGAACCCCTTCTCTCTCCCGCCCCGTGTGTCCTCCCCTGCCCGTCGTCCAGTGAGACCAGCAGCGTGAGCAACAGTAGCGATGGAGGACTGTACACCAACGACGAGGGGAGACAAGGTAACCCTGGCGCCGGTCCGAGTGAGATGGGTCTTGGGTCACCGCAGGGGCATTAATGGAGGAGACGTCTTATTTATTAGCTTACTTTGGTGTTCACTCATCCGTTCCTGCTGTTCATTCCAGTCGGAGCCCGTTTAGTGGGCGTCCCAGTGATGCCCCGTCCGTCCTGTCTTCCAGGGGACGATGAACAGAGCGACTGGTTCTATGAAGGGGAGCCCGGGGGAGCGTGCGGTGTGGCAGGAGTGATTCCCTGGTGGGAGAGGGAGGCGGAGGAGGAGCTGGACCTGGCCGACCCGGTCTTCAACAGCATCCTCACCGGATCCTTCCCCATCATGAGTCCCGGGGCACAGAGAGGTACCCGCCCCACATCGCCTGCTATCCGAGCTCGGCACCGCTCACCCGGACCGTTTCCCTCCGTGTGCGATCTGCCGTGTGTCCAGTAGGGGGCGGTGACTGCACAGCGCTCTGAAGGAGCCGCTACAGTGTTCTCCTTGTTCCAGCCTTTTAAAGTGAGCTCTGTCTCCCCGTTGACAGGGTTCCAGGCGCGGCTAAACCGACTGCACGGTGGGCCTCACGTCCATGCCTCCCAAGGCAGCTCTGGGCGACACCACCAGGACCCCCACTCACACGGGTCTGTCCGCTCTCCTCAACCCCCCCCCAGGCGAACACTGGGGTGGGACATCTGACGCGGGGGAATTCCTTTCCTCTCTCACTTATATAGTACCAATTTTTCTGAAATGTTTTGTGTTCAACTTCGCCTCAGATAAACACACCGATATGTCTTCCACAGCCCTTGGTTTAGTTCCGGGTCGAGGAGAGAACATGGTCAGGTGAGACATGCTGATAGCTGCAAAGTGCCCCTGAATGCAAACATCCAACCCTGTGGGGACGGTGATATTTAATGTACTTGTAATGTATGTTCTCCTTGTTTAGAGGCTAGATGTACAGCTGCAGTGGTAAATGTTTGAGGGGAAATTGTATTCCAATTGAAACGCCTTCAGTTCTGTGTACCGAAAGTCCTTATTTAGCTGGTATGACTTTCTTGCTGCTGGAAAGATATTTCGTCAGCCAGCAAGGCACATGAATACATTCCAGGTACCCAGTGACTATTGGCAACTGTTACTTTTTCTGTGTTTTGTGACAGATGCACTGGGACTCCCGGTCCGACCGAGGCCATCGGAGGAGCTGCTCCGTGAAGACAGCAAGCAGGTACGGCAGGAATCATCCGGTCAGCACCAGATCTAGGAGATACCGGCACACTGCTTCTAGCATGGTGCCGTGAATGTTAATGATGGATGCCACTTTTTCGGTTGTGCAGGCAAACGAGTGGACACCTGGGGTCTCTCTGTACCGGGGACGTCAAGAGGAGACGTAAAGCGGCACCAATCGGCTTACCTCCGCCTACGGGTAAACACTCCCTAACTTAGCCCTCCACCCTAGCCTGTTAATCTCCTCAACACTCCTCCCTAAGATGGCTTGGACAGTAGTACGTCTGCAGGCTCTGCTTTCACAGACATTTAGCAGACTAAGACAATTGCCGTGTTCGTCCCCTCCCAGTCTTCACCTCTATCTCTGTTAGTATTGTGTTTAAGAGGACTGGAACGTGACTCAGGAGGAGGAAGTGATGCAACATGAGTCTGGGGATGTACGGCATATTAAAGCGAGTATATATGGCAGGAACCGGAAGTGATGCAATATGAGTCTGGAGTTGTAAGGCATATTAAAGAGGGTGTATATATATGGCAGGAACTGGAAGTGATGCCACATGACTCTGGGGATGTACGGTATTTAAAAAATCGGGGTGTATATATATGTCAGGAACAGGAAATGATGCAACTGGACTCTCCTTTTACTCCCCTAAGTGACAGTCACCGTGGAGCCTGGGGACCCCGGTATTTACATAAATACGTTCACCTGCTATCCCAGGTCTAAATCAGTCCCTGTTTTAGAGGGCTACAATGAAAAACTAGCCGTACTTCAAGTCCTGACGCTTACAGATGACAGCCACTCCAATAGAGCAGGCTGCAGGGTTTACTTCCCTCCTTGAGCATATGCGTTTTTCTAATCATTATTTTCCCACTACAAATTCAGCGAGGTCCAATTATAGCCTCGCCTGAATCCAGAGCAGGCACACACGTGCAGGAGGGAGAGGGCCTGACCTACCACAGGGGGTCGCTAGAACGCCACAAGACCTGCCAGCCCTCGTCCGACCTCCATTTGTCCACCCTGGCAATGTGGAGCCAATTTGTGGCCCCTGCTGTGGGAGGGTTAAATACCAGGCTATAATGACTCTGCACTGGAACTCCCATCATTTACACAACTGTGCCGCTCACCAATTAATGTTGGACACACACTCAAACTTCCAGCGCGGGGAAATTGTTCTCATACCCTACAAGGTCCGGAGCCTGCTGGTTTTCTATCCTACCTCATCATTCATTTCAACGCCTGGTATCCCAGGTCTAAATAAGCCCCTGATTAGAAGGTGGAACTGGCTTGGAGCCCCGGGGTTTTAATACCCTAGGTCTGGTGCTACCGTGCGCTTTGATATTTCCCTTTGTGTGGTTAAATGGAGCCCTGAAGCTGAACGATGGGGTTGGAATGGTGGAGCTCAGCGGTTAGCAAAGGGCTGTCGGCCTGTTGGTTATAGTAATAAATGAAGACTTTTACCAGGATCATCCGATCGGCTCCTTCTGTATGTTTCTGCCTCTCTTCCTTTAAAATGCTCTCCCTTATGTCTTAGTCTCCCTGATGTAACTCCGCTTCCGTGCCCTTTCATGTCTCCTCTAGCGGTGATGGGTGAGTGTGCCGGGCCCATCCCAGAGACCAACATGGGGAACCGGATGCTACAGAATATGGGCTGGAGCCCCGGTATGGGCCTGGGTCCGGAGGGCCGGGGCATCACAGAGCCAGTCCGGGCCACACAGAGACCCAAGGGAGCGGGCCTAGGCTTTAACTGAACCCCAGGGTTTACGCCCTGAATCGACCGGGTCGTGCTGGTAGACTGGGAACCCACCGGGAGCGGGGAGAACCGGTCGGCACTCCCTGGGGGGACCGCCTGGAGCTGTACGGAGGAACGCGAGCGTGTGATACCAAGAACCCTTTTAACTAACGGAGGACAACAACGATGAAGACTGGAGGCGCACTTCAGGCTGCCAACGCTTCGGTCCGGGAAAAGAGAAGGCGTCGTAATTGGGTGGATTTGTATGATAAATGATCTGTGCACACGCATTCTCTTCGATCAGTGGTTTGTTTTCTGTAACGCGGAGAACAACGTTCCCTTTCATTGCACAGGTTGACGAAATAGGCTTTAGGGAAATATCATTGGGAACATTGAAATTGCTATTTTGTGTACATGTGGTGGACGTTGTTGCTTTTGATCACCGTTGCAACACTACATTATATTAGCATTCTTCTAGAGTAACTACAATGAAATTACATGCAGCTAATTATTATTAGTATAAAACGGCGGCTACTGTAAGGGCTGCCTGAGGTGATGGTAATGTAATTTTTTGTTGTAGTTAGTCTGGTGTGAGGCTAATGGAATGTAACTGGCCTTTTAAGGCCCTGTGCAGTCAGAAGTGATTCCCCTGTTTTCTGGATGATTGTTTGACATTGCGCTCCAAATCAGCCAATCAGGTCCATGTATGTAAATATCTTAATTTGTTTAGTAACGCCCATTCGTTTTGTAACGAATTTAAAGGGTGAATCGAGGCTCTGGTAAATAAATTAATTAACAAAACAAAAATGATTTTGGCATTTCTCTTCATTGAATCAGCACACAGGTTTCGACATACAGATATTGATGATTTGAAAAATATCAGAACATGACAGGCTTTCTATTATATTTTCCTATCGTTTGATTTGGATAATGATCGTTTATGTTCAAGTGAGTAGAACATCCCTTCCCAAATCTGTTCCTGGAGTGCCAGTTGACTCTAACCCTGGTTAGGATTACACTGGTTTAGCTTTTCATCCAATTAACTATTACAATCAGGTGTGTTAGAAGAGGGTTAAAGGGAACATACAGGCTTTCCAGGAACAGGGTTGGAAAACCCTTATATAGACGGTGTCGTGAAGTGTCCGGACCAGTTCAGGAATGGAATCCTAGGGTCGTACGGTAGAATGGTTAAACCGTGAACACTTTTGTAGTTTCCATTTTATCTGACTAGTGATCTGAATATCAAGGAAACATGAGTGTGTTTACTTTTGTCTGACATGACATGTCTGTTTCCCTGGTAAATAACTGAAATACGGTGTTACTGCTGACAACTGTAAACAATTCCCTCTTATTATGACCAGATATTGGATCAGTTTGCCTGATAACACACTGTTAACAGTTAGGATGCTATTAGCAGATCTGTTTTACGTGTTCATTCTAAGTGACACTGTTTATACTAATGGTTTGCAATATTCCCATTTCTTGTCTGGTTGAACAGCAGTGGACTGGTCCCCCCCCCCCCACCCCATGTAAACCTGATAAGGATATTTTTTTGCTAAACAGACTTGGACCAGCCCGAGGCAAAAAAGTGCCTCTCACACCTGTGGTTAACTCCCAAAATGTCTATACCGCTCTGTCTCCTTTCTCCTTTACAGCAACAGGGAGAGGAAAAGAAACACACAGCCCCGGAGGATATCAAAATCCCAGTTTTTCAAAGCAGCACTTTGTAAATTCTACTCACAAACTCTTGTCTACTCTTGCATCAAACTTACATGCTGACAGACAGAACCTGACTGAAATGTGATGCTATTACAGCTCTGTTTCCCTCCTCCCCCTCCCCTCCCTCCCCCTCTCCCCTATCTGCAAGGCTGGTGTAGCAATCCCCTGTATCTGCGGGAATGCAGGAGAGCTGTGTCCTCTGCCTCCTCTATTCTCTCCCCCTATCAGACACACACACACACACACACTCAGGACTCCCCTGTGAGTAAGTTAACTCAGCGCTGCCTGGTCTGGAGTAGAGGAGAGAAAGGTCTGTACTGCTGCTGCATCGCTGGGCCACAGAGGAGAGGAGGAGAGCCGGTTAGAGCTGAGGCGTTTGTCCTTGAGACTGACTGGCTGACTGGCTGCAGCTGGCTGCGGGACTCTGGAGCTACCAGGAGAGTGAGTACTGAGCTGGACAGGGCAGGGGTGTTAAAAGAGGGGGTTAGTGGCGGGGTATTTTGACTGGGGACGTTTAGAGGTTATTGGGAAGTGTGTTGCTAGAATGGAGTGTTTGTGCCGGGGGCAGTTAGCTAGAGGGCATTTGGGTTGGAATCAAAAAGATTTTTTAAAAAGAGTTTATTTCGTTTGTCCAGGTGGGGGAGGGTCTCGACTGTACTCAGGTATTCCCACTTTACTCAGGTTTTCTGTCAACTTTTTGCTTTCTGAAAATCGTTTCTACCACTGCCCACATTTAGTTTAAAGAATACATGTATTTTGACCATTTTCAATCCTAAAGGATGTTGTTCTGTGTCACTTTTCCAAAACATCCTTTTTGTCACCTTGCAGGGGTTAAACATTTCTTTACAGAGCTCCACTCGCCCCCACCACCCTGCCCCCAGTGTTGACAGATCGATTGTTATACATCTATAATTGGAAGCCATCAGTTATGGCAGTTCTCCAAAGCCAGTCATTATCGTGTGTAATCTTGCAGAAAATGACATTTGGAATGGTGTAACGGGCGTGGCTGAAACCCACTGGTCTGTTAGCTTGGCTAACCAGCTGTTCAGCCTATACACCTTTATGGTGAAGGGAGAGAAAGGTGGAGGGCAAAGAGGGGCATGTGAGGAGAAAGGGGAGGTACAGGTATGTTAAATGGAGGAGAAAGGGGAGGTACAGGTATGTTAAATGGAGGAGAAAGGGGAGGTTCAGGTATGTTAAATGGAGGAGAAAGGGGAGGTACAGATATGTTAAATAGAGAAGAAAGAAGAGGTACAGGTATGTTAAATGGAGAATAAAGGGGAGGTACAGGTATGTTAAATGGAGAAGAAAGGGGAGGTACAGGTATGTCAGAGGGAGAAGAAAGAGGAAAGACAGTTATGTTGGAGGGAGGAGAAACGGGAGGGACATGTATGTCACAGGGAGTAGAAAGTGGAGACACAGGTATGTCAGAAGGAGGAGAAATAAGAGAGACGGGTATGTCAAAGGAAGGAGAAAAGGGGAGGGACAAGTATGTCAGAGAGGAGAAAGGTGAGGGATATGTTTGTCAGAGGGAGGAGAAAGGGGAGGAACAGGTATGTCACCAGATAGAGAAAGGGGATGGACAGGTATGTCGACGGGTAGAGAAAGGGGAGGTACAGGTATGCCAAGGGGTAGAGAAAAGGGAGGGAAATATATGTTGGAGGGAGGAGAAAGGGGAGGTACAGGTATGTTGGAGGGAGGAGAAAGGGGAGGGACATGTATGTCAGAGGAAGGAGAAAGTGGAGACACAGGTATGTCAGAGGGAGGAGAAAGGGGAGGGACATGTATGTCAGAGGGAGTAGAAAGTGGAGACACAGGTATGTCAGAGGGAGGAGAAAGGGGAGGGACAGGTATGTTGGAGAGAGGAGAAAGGGGAGGGACATGTATGTCAGAGGGAGTATAAAAGGGAGAGACAGGTATGTTGGAGGAAGGAGAAAGGGGAGGGACATGTATGTCAGAGGGAGTATAAAGGGGAGAGACGGGGGAGAAAAGCGACAGAGGTATAAGCGAGATAGAGAAGGGCAGAGGATTGTGAATGATGAAGGGGTGAAGTGGTGGGAGGAAGTTGGCTTCAATGCCTCTAATGTATTAGACAGACAGACAGACTGACTGATTCAGCTTATACCACGTGTGAAGGTACGAGGTCAGGTAATCCAAACATGTGTGTGTGTGTCTGTGGCTGCCTGCTTGAGTATCTAAGTTGGTAAAAAGGTTCCTGCCGTTGTCAGCAGTTGTCTACTTGATGGCACTATACCGGTTTTGTTCAGTAAAGAAAGAGGAGATCAGTCATGTTATTGTTTAGAGGCCGGATTTTACACAGTGACCCTTTCAACTGGTTTGATATATTCAATAATAGATCAAGTTGCCCTGAGTGTAAAGTTATTCAAAATAGTAAGATGTTTCTTAAGGTGTTTCCACCAACTGTTAGCGCTGGGATGTGAAGGCATACGCATTCAAGATTACATCGAGTGAGTTTGCAGACAGATCTTATCCAGAGCATCAGGGTTGAGTTCACACATTATATTACTGACCTCTTGAGGGAATGAAACCCGATTATATGAGTCTGAAGAAATATAGACAGCACAAAGTGTGTAATCTTTCTCTTTTCACTGCTCTTTACACAGTGTGTGAAAGGACAGACACAAATAAAGATAAATAAGTGAATTTGGTAATCCTCTTAATTCTTGCTGAGAGGATATTCTTTCGGTAATCCACGACAGTACAATGGTTTACATTTAACACCTGCAAATACAAGTGGGAGGATCACATGTCAAACACTGTGGGAGGGGCCAACACAAAGAACCACATGACGCAAGAGAAGAGGGAGGGGCAAAGTTAGAACCCAGAGTGGCATAGGCAGGAAGCGGACGTTTTACTGGTTCTATGGTTTGTTGTGTGATCAGGTTCTCCTGCAGGTTCTCACTGGGAGGGATGAGCTGCAGCATCCTGTTTCCTGATCAATATTCAATGTGTTACTGATCAATATTCTGGCCAATCCGCTTATCCAGGCACTCATCTGTCAATCAGACGGTCCGTCCAGCTTCTTCTTCTACTACTCTTCTGCCTTCCTTCACCTCTCCATTTCCCCTCGCTCTCCCTCTCCATCCTCCACCCCCCCCCCATCTATTTCATTCTACATCTCTTTTTCTCCCTTTCTTTTTCTTTTTTCTCTCTTTTCCTATCCTATCCTATCTCTCACAACCCTCCCATCTCCATCTCAGTGTCAGGAGGAATATATATACTACATGTGTGCAGTGAGAAAACGTGTTTGCCAGCAATATGTCTCAGTAATTGATGGATTGCACCGAGTTAGACGATAACTAAGCGGATTATGCCTCGCGGTGTTGATGTCAAGGGGACCACAATGGTCTGATGGTGGGTCCAAACACAAGGGGGTTGGGCCACATCAGAGAGTGACACTGCTGTTACGGAACTCAACTTGACAGATGTCCTGATGGAGGGTGGGGGTAGATGGGATTGGCCTTTGGAAAGGGTGGGGGTAGATGGGATTGGCCTTTGGAAAGGGTGGGGTCTGGGGGTTCACTTTCCCCAAGCTCTCAGATTGGAGAAAAATCAAAGCAATCCATACCACGGTCGATACCGACTGCTCAGTTTTGTGTTACCGGTCTCTTTGTGAAGATATATAGAATTCTAGTGCCCGGTATCAGTCGAGTTTTCTTCTCCGAGCTTTCGGAATGCAGGCTACATAGCATCGACCACCGAGAAGACAGCTTATCGATCACGAGGAAATGGGATCTTCATTTTAGGTCTTGTCAGTTTTCCTTGAGAAGGGTCAAATAACTATATGAAGCTTAGGGCCCTAAATACAGACATTCCATAAAAAAACGCATTAGCAACTTGATGTCAATAAGTAAAAAGGAACAATTGGTGGGCCCGGCAGACATTATCATTAGAGCTGGGGAAATAAACCATTTCCTCTGAGTTTAAACTCAAGTGGCTAGTTAGACGCCGCCGCGGCCCGGCGCTTGTGTGTTGAACTATTGTATTCCATTCCAAGACGTCTGCTTTGTGCCAAAGAAAACATCGGTCTTGCTCAAACAACGGCTCAACTGATAAAATAAATAATCTAAGCTCTCCCCTTATTACATTTTCTTATGGCTTTGTACTTGAGTTCGCCGATGTGTACGACTGAACAAAACAGCACAATAACTTGGCTCAGGATATAAAGAATTCATTGATAGTAGCGGCTACTAAAAGCTGTGGGGACAATCCCTTCTCCCAGAGTAAACATCATTCTTCCTAAATGGTTTATTGAAGATAATTTCTGTACAGATTATTTTCATGTTTTTCTTAGGTTTGTGATTAGGTTTACATATATCTGATATTACACTTGCTCTTTATCACTCCTGGAAGTATATAATACATATTAAATAGTTATGGTGGTAGTTTCAATGTCTATGTCTGCCTGCATTTGTGTGTATGTGTGTGGTATACATCATTTCGGCACATTGGATTAGAAACTAAACAATGGCTGAGAGGTGAAGGTGTTGATGGTCGGTTGATGGTCGGTCTTGAGGCCCATAAACCGTGAACCACATAGAAATTCCAGGCCTTTTTATACAGAACCCCCCATTTTATACAGTACTGGGTGGCAGTTTCTTTGCGTTTAATGACTTCTTTAAGTTGGCATCCCATAGACACTACTAGACGCTGGTCATCTTCCATGGTTATGTTCTGCCAGGCCTGTACTGCAGCAATGTATAGTTCATGTTTGTATCAAGGTATGTAGCTACCAATCTTGACTTCGAGAACATTCCACTTTTTGGCCTTGGTTTTGACCTCCTGCAAGGTGAAGTGTCATCCAATACATTTTGAGGTGTTTGTTTGTATATGAGCAGACAATGTTTCTGTACACCAATGTTTTGTAATCCTTGTCTTAATGTTTGCCGTAGCACTCACACACCTGTTTCAATCGTTGCCCTACCACTTACACTGTTGATTGGCAGAATCTTCAAGTCTTTAGTTTGAATCAGGTGTGTGAGTGCTTGGACTTAAATAAAAATATGCACCATTTTGGGTACCGAGGACCAGGATTAAGATACACTGCTGTACCCTGCTGCTTCTGTTAGCAGTTACATCTTCAATGAACTGCATCATCAATGAAGACAAGTGAGCTAGTTCCAGTTGCAGCCATACATGATGAAAAGATTGCACCCAGTCCACCATATTTCATGGATAAATTGTTATGCCTGTTCTTTGTTTTCTCTGCACTGTCCTCAAGCTATTCTTTTGGCACATGTGAATATTTGTCTTTTGTCCAAAATACCCTTTTTCGCTCAGACTTGGCATAACGTTTTAGGGGTCATCCATTTTTAGTGGCTAACTAGTACACCTTGCAGTCCAGGATCTGTAATTTGGTCGGTGAAGTCTACTGTGAATGTTAGTGGCTGACACATCCATGTCTATGAGGTTTATTTAGATGAACGAGACTAAAAAACAAGGAAACACTTACAGAAGGATACTCCACCTGGCTACCGATGTCTCAGATTTGTTTGTATGATGATGTCCAGATGTCCTTCTGTCACTTCATTGGTCCTCGTGTTGTCAGACACCAACAACAGCAAAGCCTAGAATAAAGGCCCCACATTGACAGCTGTTATGGGCCCCAATGATGTTAACAAACACCAAACCCTTTCAAAGTATCTGTGACCTATTGATTGATATTTATTTTCCCAGTTATGTGTTATCCAGAAATGTACCAGAGCTTATTTACTTGATTTCAATTGACAGATGTTCTTTAATATTAACCTTCAATCACATAATTATTCCTTAGCGCAGTTCTTTACAAATCAACAACAAAAATGTAATGGACAGGTTTATCAGGCAATAAAACTTGGATAGGGGTTAAGGTTAGGACTATGGTAAGACTCAGGTTTAAGACAAGGATTTAAAGTTAGAACTGGGTCTTATAATCTCTCTACCCTGTTTGCAATGCAAGCTCAGACTTATAACTCATTGAAATACAGTAACACACGTTTGTTCCAACACCTGTAGACAATCCTGTTGTTTTCCCAAAGACCTGTGACACTGAAATTGTGTTTTGGAATGAAACTACATATACGTGTGTGTTTGTTTGTGAGGTTTACTGTTGTGTGTGTTTGTCTGGTGTGTACTAATGTGTGTGTTTGTGAGGTGTTTACTGTTCTGTGTGTGTGTGTGTTTGTTTGTCTGGTGTTTACTGTTTTGTGTTTGTTTGAGTTGTTTGGTGTCGTGTGTGTCAGAGAGGTCTTTACGCACATTAGGCCTACCTGTGTGATAAGAAGCACTCCATGGAGTCTGGTGTCTGGCACTTATCAAAAAGTAGATTAGCAAAGCCATTTTGCATTGTCGCTGTTTAGTTTGGCAGGCGTTGGTTCAGAGCACGATATTGTGTGTTCTACGGCTTACGTCCGAAGGAGAGTTTGTCAGGGGGGAGGCCTTTCTGCAACACTGAACACTATTCAAACTGCTTAGATATCCGTGTGGAGTATCCATTTCCTCAACTTTGATATCAAACTCACTGATACAAATTCTCCTGCAGTTGACCCCTGCGTGACCTTCCTTTGTGCTGGGTGACCAAGGAACGACATGGAATAGACAATTGAACTCATGCGATATACTTCGTTGTCTTTCTCAACCCGTTTCGTGGTTTGATGATTTTTGCTGTGTGTCTCTGGTCGTGTGTGTTTGTGTGTGTGCATCTGTTTTCTTTGAGTTTGATGCTCTAGGCATGTCTGGTAGTCATTCGGTTGAGTGGTTTTGTGTGGTGATTTGTTCCCAGGCTGATGGCAGGCAGAGTCTCTCTATCAAATTGATCACCTCCCAGTGATCAAAGATTAGGTAAGACTGGACCAGTTTCTCTGGAATGTTCTGAGTTTTTAGAAGGTAAAAAAAAAGACTTGTTCATGACTGTTTTATTCTAAATTCCTTTCTTTCATAGTGGTCTCTCAGTGTATTCCTCTTTGAGAACATTTCCTCAGCCATTAGCTACATTATGTGGTTGAAAACAAACGTCTCCAACACATTTGTTTTCCGGCTCGTGTGCCGGTGGTGGCAAGTTGCCCGGAGTCACACTTCAGCCTGTGTGTGCTTGTGTCAGTCGGGGAGAGGTCAGGGCGTTGCAATAGGCAGGGCCGATCAGATCCAGGTTTAGCGCAGGGCTAAATAGAACCTCCTGGTTTGCAGCAATGTGATACTAAACTTGGTTGCGTATGTGTGTGTATATTTTCGCTTAGAGGTGTGAGGGGTTTCGAGGAGCGCTGTGAACCTGTTGTACGATTGGACACACTCCACACTTACACACAAAGAAATACCCTCTCGATGTATGTATAAAATGTCCTTTAGGATCAGGTGTCATCACAGCATGACGAACGCTTTCAGAACCTGCTTCTCTCCACACGCACACGCGCACACAGTGACGGAACGAGTAGTGTAAATTGGCAGGCTGATAGTAACTTATTAGTGGAGAACTTTACATGAAGACAAATACAGAGTTACCCGTACTTAATATGCTGTGAATAAGAAAGATGACTGCTCTGCCCAG
Organism: Novumbra hubbsi; assembly: GCA_016801125.1. Classification (NCBI taxonomy): domain Eukaryota; kingdom Metazoa; phylum Chordata; class Actinopteri; order Esociformes; family Umbridae; genus Novumbra; species Novumbra hubbsi. Next base: position 12,800 of record JACXGK010009838.1, read on the forward strand.
GGCGGTCCAATGCTCTGGGCTGCTGCTTCCTGTTAACCTGCACTGCTGCATCATGGGTATTTAATCTGGCCCAATGCTCTTACAGAAAAGCGTTCGTCTTTATCTTTCACTGTCACTTTCCTGTCAAATAACACATAAAAAGTCCAAAAGATATTTATATACACAAACGTATTTGTACAACCCTGTTTCCAAAATAGCTAGGAACCTATGTAAAATGTAAAGAAAAACAGAATGCAATTATGTAAATCTTGTGTAAACTTTATATTCAATAGAAAAATATTCAAACTTAATAGAAATTTTTATATTTCTTGGAAAATGCACATTGAATTTGATGCCAGCAACCCATTTACAAAAAAGTTGGGTCAGAGGCACCAAAAGACTAGAAAAGTTGTGTAATGCTAAAATATAACACACCTAATTAGAACATTTGTCAGCAGGTCAGCAACATGACTGGATATTAAAGGATCATTCTCCTTGTTTTTGCATTTTAATTTCCCTCAACTACACTGCAAAAGAATTAAGGAAACAACTCAATCAATCAAATGTATTTATAAAGCCCTTTTTTACATCAGCAGTTGTCACAAAGTGCTTTTACAAATCACATATTGGTCTCAATTAACAAAATATATCACAGTTTAAAAATCTAAACTGTACATTGTAATTTCATCACAGCAACTCATAATGTGACTCAGTAGTGGATATAGCCCCCACTTTCCTGTATGCACTACTGAAAACGTCTGGGCATTGTCCTGATGAGATGGAGAATGGTGTTTGAGGGGATCTCCTCCCAGACATAATCAGGGCATCAGTGAACTCCTGGACAGTCTGTTGCACTTCTTAACTGGATTCAACTCTGGGGAACATGAGGACCTGTCAATGGCATTCATGCATTTGTCATCCAGGTACTGCCTACACAGTCTGGCCATCTGAGAACCCAGGGCCCACTGCACCAGCATAAGGTCTGACGATGAGTCTGAGGATGTCATCCCGGTACCTAACAGCAATCAGGGAACCAACTAGCACTCGGGGGTCTGTGCCACTCTCCAAGGATATGCCTCCCCAGACCATCACTGATCCACCGCCAAACCGGTCATGCTGGATGATGTTGCAGGCAACATGATGTTCACCACTGCATCACCAGACTCTTCTACGTCTGTCACATGTGCTCAGTGTGGACCTGCTCTCACCTGAGAAGAGAACGGGGCGCCAATGGTGAACCTGTCGATTCTGGTGTTCTCTGGTGAATGCCAATGAAGCACAGGTCCGACTAGAGGATGTTGGGCCCCCAGTTTTGGTCAGAAACATGCACACCAGTAGCCCGCTGGAGGTCATTTTGTAGGGCTCTGGCAGTGCTCTTCCTGTTCCTCCTGGGACAAAGGGGCAGATATCAGTCCTGCTGCTGGGTTGATGTCCTTTTATGGCCTCGTCCAGCTCTCCTCGTGTAACAACACATCTCCTGGCATTTCCTCCATGCTCTTGAGACCGTACTGGTAGAGCGTGCAAACCTCCTTGCGACACGTTTGGATGTGACATCCTGGAGGAGATGGACTAGCTTTGCAACATGAATGGGCTGCAGGGACTACCTTATGATACCAGTAGGGACAAGGACACTAGCAAAACTAGAAAACAATCAGCAAGAATAGAGCAATTGATTCTGAACCCCACTTCTTTTGGGTGTCTTGCTGTTGCCTCTCCAGTTGGCACTTTCATTTACACCAAAACAGGTGATATTATTCCCTATCGCTTATGCTTCCTGACAGATCCTGACAGATCAATGACAGATTGATATCCATGAAGTTTAATTGAGTTGGTTTTATTCTGTGGCGATTACGTGTTCACTTATTTTTTTGAGCAGCGTACAAGTCCTTAATACCATAACAGAAACCCATCTTGCGCTTTACTTATTCTCATCACTACCACCTGCCCTGTCTCTATGTACACACAACCATTGTCTGGCTATCATTGGAGTAGACAGTGGCCAATGAAATGCTGTCATTTTTGTTCAGGGGTGGGGCATGCTAAATAGTTGAGTTCTCTATCATAGAGCTAGCCACCACCTCTCTGGACGGCGTGTCAATGTGCTGCTAGAAGTCAGTTACTGCAGGAGTAGGAGACAGAGACGCGCAGAAACCAAGACAGGCTGACAGTGAGACCTAGAGAGAGGAAGACTGTTTCTGTTGTTGAAGTGTGTGTTGTAGATATTACCTAATTGGCAGAGACCGAGAAAGACGGTTATAGGGAGACATAGACATACAGAGAGAGGAAACTGATCGGGATATTTTTTGCAGAGCAGGTTTTCTCCTCAGAGTATGGTGGCAAAGAGCACATGGATTTAGTAGAGCTGTATCTCCCCGAGTGTTTCACCTATCACTCTCACACAGAGTAAGTACTTGGGCTTTTCTGACCTCTGTTCTGTAAACTGTCTGTGGAGCGTTAAGATAACAAAACGGTGATGTTATGTTCTTGGTAAGCTTCAGACATTGTGCGTATGAACCGTTATTTGGTGTTTCGTGTCATTTGGTGTATTGCCATTGATGTCAAGCACAAGTACGTGAATCAAAGTATAGTATAACAAGTGTACCTCTTCAATCCTGACCGAAAAAGGGAGCATTTCTCTATGAGAGAATGAATGCAGGATCATGCCAAAGTGAACAAACGATTATGAAGTAAAAAGTAAAAGTAACAAAGGCACAGATTAATGTGTGCTAAGCAGTAAGAACTGAACACCACTCGGGTCCTTGGACAAAACACTTCAGACTCTTCAGCAAGGCTCTCTGGAGCGTTACCCTCCTGAAGGTTCTGGCATCAACCCTAGTCGCAACTAACCCGATTTTATCAGACAGCTACCTATTAGAACCAGGTGTGCTAGATTAGGATTGAGTGAAAGCCTTCAGGAAGTTTGATTTTCAGACATAGTCCTTCCAACAGTAGGCCAGTATAGGGGTTTACTTTCAGTCGTCTGCCTGCTTTATATTTACAATTCACAACTGGGTCTTGACCTACTCAGTTTAAATAATTCAATATGCCTTTACGAATGGAATGTTTCACGATTTACAAATGAAATATTTTACTAACAGACGGACTGTAGAGGATGCATAATGGGAGGGTGGCATGTTATATTTTGTGTAACTATGTGGTTAATAGAGCAAGTGTAACACAAGGGTAACATGTTATTTCAAGTGTCCTTGGTATTCTTAGTAAAGAGAATTTAACTGCAAAAACAATAGTTACACTATATAAACTACATGTAATTAGAGGTTATTGTGGTCTGTAGTTACACTATCATAACTTCATGCAATTAGAGATTATTGTGGTCTGTAGTTTCACTATCATAACTACATGCAATTAGAGATTATTGTGGTCTGTAGTTACACTATATTATCTACATGTAATTATAGGTTATTGTGGTCTGTAGTTACAATATAATAACTACATGTGATTAGTGGTTATTGTGGTCTGTAGTTACAGTTTAATAACTATGTGTAATTAGTGGTTATTGTTGTCTGTAGTTTAGTAGTAACGACTACTAAAAACACTTGTTTTTAGTAGTCGTTGTCACCTGTATTTACAGACTTACAGGAAATATATGTTGTTAACAGGCTTGTTGCAAATTGGTTTCTACAATATTCACCAACTTAGTTGACTTATTTTTAAATTAGAGGGGATGATTCTACCACTGTGACAAAGCTGTTATCCCCTTGTGGATAGTTGGTTGTCTGATACATTATGGCCTAAGCTCAGTAGTCTTAAATTACTTAACCATGAATATTTACCAATGTTCAAAATATATCTCCATATAATGTTGTTGTTAGAACTTTTCAAAATACATCTACAGTCAATGTTGTTGTTAGCATTGTTCAAAATACATCTGCAGTCAATGTTGTTGTTAGCATTGTTCAAAATACATCTGCAGTCAATGTTGTTGTTAGCATTGTTCAAAATACATCTCCAGTCAATGTTGTTGTTAGCACTTCTTTTCCCAGAATTATGTAGACTGTCCGGGTTGGAGAACCTCACAAAAATGTATCAGTAGGTCAAACACACTCCTGGATCTAATACGGCATTGTTCATGTAACGTGTGCTCCCTTATAATGTAATTGAGTAATTAAACCGGATATTGAAATGTTATCTTAGAGAGTCATAAAAACCTGGCCCTCTATTTTCCATTCTACTCTCTTTTACACTGTTCCTTTTTTAGCTGTCTAAGCCCTGTCACATGGTGTCAGGCGCAGAAAACTATGGAAACATTCAAGGTTGTCCTTATTGAAGAATATGGTGTGTGAAACAATAACATTTCTAAAATGTTATTGTTATACCTCTCTTGTACTGTAATATGCCACTTGAAGCCACTTGAGCGTTTTTGGCCGCTTTTCAAACTGAGGGCCACATTTGTATAATTTGGTCCTGTACTTTCCAGGTAAACATATTTGTATGTGCTCCCCAGGATACCCTTGTAGATAAATCTGGCGCAATGATGTTGTTATCTGTGAGGTTTACCGACCATTCTGTTTTCATAAGTTCTCTTAACCCAATAGATCCCTATATATATATATATATATATATATATATGCCTTTTTATCTGAGTAGGGACTATCAAATCAATAAATCCCCCCAAAAATGTTGTCACATTAGGAAGTTCTTTACCTCTCAGTTTCTTTCCAGTGCGTGTGTGTGTTTGTGTGCGTGTGCGTGTATTTAAGTGGGAGTGTGTAAATACGTGTGTGCACAACACTGTCTGCTCGTATCCAAAACAACTGTAATTGCACCTTGGAAACAAAGGAGAAAATTCAGCATGAAACGACTGGCGGTCAGACAGAGAGAAAGAGGAGGACAAACATGGAAGCAGACAGACAGAATGGGGAACACAGAGGAGGAAGGAGCCATTAAAACAGGCTGTGTAAAAAGAGAGGAGGGGAGGAAACACACCCTCAGATGAGGAGAATCACAATGCAGACAATGTCTGAGCAGACAACAGAGCCAACGAACACACACACACACAACACAACACACTCACAACACACTCACACAAGCTAGGTTTTTCTTCTAGGACCAAGAATTGAGTTTCATGGAAAAACGAAAATTCCTCTAAAACGTAAGCTAAAACCTTAACCCAACCCATGCATTCACCCCAAAACCCTGATGCTAACCCTTCATCTAAACCTACCTTAACCCAACCCAAGCATTCACCCCATAACCCTGATACTAACCATAACCTAAACCTACCTTAAACCAACCCAAAGCATTCACCCCAAAACCCTGATACTAACCCTTCATCTAAACCTACCTTAACCCAACCCAAACCATTCACCCCAAAATCCTGATACTAACCCTTCATCTAAACCTACCTTAACCCAACCCAAGCATTCACCCCAAAACCCTGATACTAACCCTTCATCTAAACCTACCATAACCCAACCCTAGCATTCACCCGAAAATCCTGATACTAACCCATCATCTAAACCTACCTTAAACGCCAGTCAAGCCTGAACAAGTTCATTTAACATCTGAGAACCAACCAAATGTCCTCCCTTCTCCAGATACTTACTTTGCTATACAAACTCACACACGCGCCAGACTCTTGATCCTACCTACCCCCAGAGTGGTGACTGTGGTGATGGGGCTTTGACAGGCTGTTAAGGGGCACTGTAGTTTATAGATCTGTCAGATTAGGTGCCACACCGTGCTTTACCATTCCACCCTAGTGCCTTTGCATGACGAGAGAAGGATCTACTGCCACTGCGTAATTGGAGAATCTGCCTCCATTCAGGTCTATGGGGGGCTGACACAGCAATCTCTGCCTGTGTGATGGATAGCTTAAGAGAGAACAAACTGGTCTCCCTACACTCCTCTGTCCTCTACCAGCTGTTGGATCACTCTGGACAATGCACCTCTCGTTCTTTAATACAGCGCTGACGCAGAATAAGATTCCAATGACAAAGGCCTATCTTTCATTCAGTTCACAGCGCGCGTATGTTTTCCGTCTGTTTCGACGTTGGTGCGTCTTGTTGTATTGATAAGGGCGACAGAGCGTGGTCATGGTTGTCTTTGGTGATGTTTAGGTCAGCCAGATAGTTTCCCTACCAAATGAGTGGTGGTCACGACCGTGTGGATTTACATGGCCGGAAAAGAGCTTGGGTGGAACCGCACAGGCGGGGGGGTGGGGAGGGGGTGAGTGTTTACGATGACGCGCGGCCGCATTTGAAAAATTGTCTGGGTGTTAGACGAGAGTGTGTCTGGAGTGGCCATGTACAGTATGTATTCCACATGGATCCACTATACGTGTGTCTGGAGTGGCCATGTACAGTATGTGTTCCTCATGGATCC
>JACXGK010009839.1:0-19122 GCA_016801125.1 Novumbra hubbsi
TGTTAAATTAGGCCTATGTCTAATGGATATAGCTCTGAAATAACGCCTGAGGAAATCATGTAACCATAAAGTAGACCGGTACATTATCTACATTGAATCTTTAGTAGGCAAGGAACAAACTAAAGAGGTACTTCAGATAGCCTACCTCACTTGCCATGTATGCCAATTGGCACCCTATTATCTACATAGCACAACTCTTTTGACCAGAGAGCTATGGGCCGTTTTCGGAAATAGTGTGCTATTTAGGGACCAAGGGTGCCTTTTGCGGTGCAAGCGTGGTGTTTTCTTTTTGAACCCGATAGCCTCAAGTGGCATTTTGACACCTCATCCGTGTTTGGGTCTTGTCTTAACACTGTCTCGCACACAGAGCGACGGCGGGTTACGATGCAGGCCTGGGGGGCTGCTGTGAATACAGCCAAGTCAGGACGTTAATCCCCTGTACTTTTGTTGGCTCATATACCTACCACGTAAGGGGGGGAGATGAAAAGAAACTAAACAGAGAGAAAGAGGAAGGGGGGAGTTTTATAGCGTAGCAGGTAGAGTGCGGTGCTTTAGGAGACCATCGGCAAAATCTCTGCCGTTACCCAGTAGCGGTGTCAATTAATAACACTTTCGGGCATTTTAACAGAGGACGAGGTCGTTAACAGAGGACGCCAGCAAAACGTACACAAAGAAAAGCAACTAACGTCACAACACGACGAATTGAAAAGTTGTTACAACTGATGATACACATCCATATTGAATCAGAATTAGGCTGTTATATACTTCGGGCGTGTTACGGACGGGAAGGATTCGACGAATCCCAATTCTTATCCGTTTGGAGAAATAACAGGTTTCAATCTGCTATGGCACATTCGCATGCAGTCTGGACTCGCAGTGCATCGGAAACGACAAAGCCAAAATGGCCTGTCCTTTCACACTAGACGGAGACAGCATGTCTCTATCCAGTCTGAGGTAACGGCTCTGGTAGGAGTCATTCATTTGGCGGCGGTACTAATGACAAACTCCTCTCCAGATGTGGCCGTTCCGTCCAGCTTTACTAACTCAAGGAAAGCAGCAGGTCTCCTCAGACCTTCTCTCCCTCATAACTGATGGTACGCGCCCCAAAGGCCACTCTATTCCCTATATAGTGCACTTCTGACCAAGATTTATTGTACGCCAGGAAGAGGAAAAAGAGCCAACTGAGAAGTAGATGTCATTATGCAATTCTCACATGTTTGAGAGGGCCTTTGGATTCAATGAGTCCATTTTAATTCTGGTGTATTCTTTTTTCCCCTCGGTCTGACTCGTTTTCAGCGTCAAGCAGCTGTTTGCTTTGGATGCACAGTTAGGTGCATTGATTACGTGACGATTCAGAAGACGAGGACAGTCAGTTGATCTCACATTAATATTTCCTGGCCACATCGACGTTCTGTATGTTAAAGACGTTAAAGACGACACAGAGGACATATTAACCTTCCTAATAGTTTGCTTTTACCTCTTTTTTTCTTTTTGCCATCCATTCTCACAGTTCCATACACTTCTGGACTTAATTACATTTCTGTTTCTGTGGAACTCTTCAGACTAATTAATTAATTTAGATCCATAGTTGAGGACTTGACCAAGCCTTTATTTCAGTAGTAGTAAATTAAGACTTCTCTTTTCCCAGAACAAAATTGTATAAAGCCAAGATCAATACTAGGAGACTAAGTTTAAAACAAGACAAACACAGGAGGGTGGGTAAATGTTTGTCTACTAAATAAGACAAAACTTCATCTAAACGATAGGTGCGAGCATCCAATCACAGCAACTGACCAGTAACGCACTTCTTGCCTTTCACACACATCAGACAATGGATACTGGGATGGAAACAACACATCTTAGCATACGGCTTGATATTACCGACAAACGCAGTGTCGCACTATTGGTAGTGACACAGGCCAACGATAGCATCTGCCTGTTAAGTGAATCCCAAACCCCCCACTTAAAGGCTATCCTGGGCTTAGTGCTGTTGCATCAACCCTGTTACCACAGCCCACCCAACACACGGCAAAGCAGCCAGACCGACTGGTGTGAAAGCCGCCCACCCACTAACATCCAGGGGACATCCTGCCCTTTGTAGCCCACAGTGCATCGCAAAATACTCCCCAGATGTAGTCCTAGGCCTAATTGATGTTTTGTACCAGGGAGGGTTTTGTACTCCCTGGGTCAATATAATCCCATGAAATTGCCACGTATTTCTCTTGTTTAGAAATCTCAAGTGTGACAGAACAGTATGTCCCATTATATTAATAATTAAATTGGTGTTTTCTTTTTTGTAGTGTTCCAATTATTATTTTGGGTTTGTCATATTCCACTGTTTCGACTGATTATATTTTTTTCTTACAATAGAAAAACAACCAAATAGTCTACGAGCTCCATTACAGATACATTCTACCAATGTTTGATTTTATCCTGTAAATACCATGTAATACAATTTAGCAAGTGACTTGTTTGGTCAGCTGTGTTTCTGCCTACTAAATTATGAATATTAATTTTTTTCTCCCAGCCCTACCTCCCTTTATATAGTGGCTTTGCTAAAAAAAAAAAACGTTTTTTCAATCTTAAAACCTATGCGCTGAACTCACTTTTCAGACCTGGTCAACTCTTATTTCTTAATTGGTTTCCATGCGTGTCCAGTTCTCCCACAGCATTTCCTGTGGCTGGACACTGCAAGTGTGTACTTCTGTCACTGTATTTTTCTCTGAGGACCATCCATGCCAGGCTGCTCCATAGGCACACAACAACAGTAGACCACTAGGCCACTCCTGGGTAATGTCACACAATGACAGTGGCCCACTGGGCCACTCCTGGGTAATGTCACACAATGACAGTGGCCCACTGGGCCACTCCTGGGTAATGTCACACAATGACAGTGGACCACCGGGCCACTCCTGGGTAATGTCACACAATGACAGTGGACCACCGGGCCACTCCTGGGTAATGTCACACAATGACAGTGGACCAATAGGCCACTCCTGGGTAATGTCACACAATGACACCCTGCTCCCTACATAGGGCACTACTGCTCTGGTCCAAAACCATGCACATGTGTATTGTCTACTCAATTGTAAAGCGTCTTTGGGTCTTTAGAAAAGCGCTATATAAATTCAATGTATTATTGTTCTTATTTTTACTAGAAAAGTGCACTAGACCGGTAATAGGGCCCCATTTGAGGCACAGAGCCAGGTCTTCGGGCTGGCTGAGTCAGGCATTAAACTGAGGGACACAGAGGAAGAGGAATAATTCAAGGTTACTGTACTCTAACTGGTGTCTTCAATCAGCTACAACAGACGGACAGACATGCACAAGGGTAAAGAGGACAGACTGGGTCGGTCGATAGCCCGGGTTCGGTCAATCTGAGGCGCACCTGGTTCATGAGGCCAGACAAGGATCCAAAGCACATCTGTGTCAGCGTAAAAATGTGGTTAAAGTGTAGAATGAATTAACCAAATGTATTGCGTGAAGCTTGTTGAATGTACGGAAGGGTGGGCGTTTCTGGCTCCAATCCGTGTTCATCACATAGCTGTGGCAATGCAAGAGGTGAGTGTAACCACCGCAGGGTTGCCAGGTTTGGGGCACCACTCTAAACCTGGCCGTAAGGCCAGAAAAGCACACAGATATTTCAGGAAAATATCAGACCTGGCAACACTGGAAGAGGGAGACTGGAAACAAACCAACTGCTTTTCTTCATAAGGAAGAACGTCTAATAATATAATTGTGAAATGTGCTTAGCTGGAAATGTAAACACATTTATAGGCAGAAGGATTTGTTCTAGAAAAGTATGCCCAGACCATCTATTGGCTAATTTGGCAATCTGGACTGATGTCATCGTTTTAAAAGATTACTGAAACGTGATACTATGTAACTGTTAGCTCCAGTTTACAGAATATATAACAATGATGCATTACCACACAATATTCTGATTACACAGACAGACAACTTAGATGTGAAATGACGGTGAAAAACATTATTTTTCCCACTAATGAAACACATCCCTTGACCAAACTTAATTTAAGATTTGGTTCTGATGCAGGACTGGTGTTAATTCTTGACAGACTGTTGCATGCGTTTCTGCTTTGTGTGTGACAGTTTTCCTTGCGTGGTTGACAACAGATTTTCCTCTTTAACATTCCAATCCGGGGACACCGTCCATCAAGGCAGGAATGTGAACAGACTGGCCGCAACAGGCTGCTTACATTTTTTTCCTAGCTAACTATTTCATTTTAAATCTGTTTAAAATATCATGGGGCAATTCCAGTGCTATTGATATTACGTTTGGATTAAAAATCACAACTATGATACCTCACATGATGAACAAAATAAAGTTCTTTAGTAGTCTACCTCTGGAGGGGATTGGACATGGATAGCTAAAACTTTTGAAATTCTTGCTTTAGAAAGCCAAAATACCACTCACAGTCAATACGGAAGTCTGAACTAGATATTCAAATGTCTTGATCAAATCAATTTCTACGGAGCAATGAAATATGCATTTTTTGTCTGATTCTAGTTTTGTTCTTGGTTTCAATGAAAAGGGGTTTTCGGTCTGTTATGGTCTTTAGATTATTTGATGCTTCAAGTAATTTATCCAAAACATTTAAATTGTCAAATTTGTTGCAATGCAATCTATCAGATTACTTTCCACGAGATGAAATACTCTCCATTGGCTAAATGGCAACTATAAGTGAATTACCCAGAGTGATCGTTTTGGCCGTTTAAAATAGTCCTCAAAGTAAAAAATGTATTTAGCTTTAAGATCTGAGCGACACATGACAACTGTATTCCCATTATAAAAATGCTAAATACATTCGTGATTGGAAAACATGCAATAAAAATCAATCAATACTTATGTTTCTGTTTAGGGTTATGGTCGGTCATTGACCGCTCGCCTTTAAAACATAGTGCGCGGCGGCGCGCCAGAGGACATGAGGTGCCCGTTCCTCAGTCACAGGTGGGGTTCTAAAAACGGGTCCTATACCGTGTTCCTAGACTACAGTGCACGCACATGTAATTTGACGCTATGTTCATTATGCCAACGATTTGATGACATCAACCTGTGGCATAACCCATGCATACACATTCAATAGCCAAAAGAACTGAGTAGCTACTGAATCAATGACATAGCAGATCTAAAGCCACAGACGTTGGTTCCATTATACCGTACGCTTCACTCGGGCTGGTACCGACTGTCTGGACAGTCATTCTGTCAATTCACTTCAGTAATTATCCTCAAATTCCAAGACAACCCGTGTTGCCTCACAGACAAACTGATATGACAGATTATAATAAAACACCGCTCGCTCTTGCAACTCGCACAGCGTTTCTGGCATTCATAGCTAGCTAAGCCTTATAAAATACCCACAAAATAACGGTTAAATTTGAATAATACTTACTCCTCTTGCAAACGCGAAATTATCCTGGTACAACTACGGCGGGTGTATTCAAAAACACACCGGCATGATCAAACTGTCAATAATTTAATTGGTAGTTAAAATCTTTAAATAGACTAAAGTCTGATGTATATTCCAGCTCAGTTCATATAGTTCCGACACGGCTCAGTCTTCCGCCATTTTGGTTGTGATGGGGAATCCAAAGCTCACCGCGTTTTTCATGCACGGAGGTTTTGCTAGTGTCAGGTCACCACATGCAAATTAATTTGGCACTAACAAAATAAGGTTTCCAGGCACTTTGTTATTGCAACAACGGATGAAAAAATATATCATTACACCAATAATAAACCATTGTCTTAAATAATTTAATTTGCAAAAATGAATTAATTTAATTTGCAAACCTACAGAACATAAGTAACTAGAAATTATTGATTATCTTTTAATAAATGCATATAGTACAATGTATAAATATACCTTATTGTGTAGTGTCTATTATGGTTTTCCGCTTACTAGGACTCCTAGAAGAATAATTTAATACCCGGTGAATATCCAGTGGGTGCATCATTGGAGCAGGTGCCTTGTCAATACTATTCTGCCACCTAGTGGCAAATGTCATTATTTTGAACATTCATTTATTTTGAGATATTGTTGTTTGGGCAATCCTCATGCGTTTTTAATCTTAATTCTTCATTTAAAAGAAATCATGCCCCTCTACAGAAGTGGAAATGCACGGAGCCGGATTGAGCGTGAGTTGTCAGTATTAGTAGTATAACATTGGAAAAGTTAGGTTCTACCGAGATTTGAACTCGGATCGCAGGATTCAGAGTCCTGAGTGCTAACCATTACACCATAGAACCCGTTGCAGAAGCATTATATTTATTTAACTGATATTCTTATATTTTGGGTAAGTTGTTTTTTTGTGTATTTTTTATTTAATTATTACAATTATTTGCACGAAGGCAATTGCTCAGGTAAGTAGTGTAGTAAATAAGTATATATCGATTTGCTATGTTTAACCCTCCCTTCGCAAGTAGATAGCAAACGTCACAACAGAATCCCGGAAGTCAGTCTGAAAACAGACCCCGTCTAGTTAGCGAGCTGCAAGCTACCTGAGGGTTCAAATACCGACGTGTCGGATCATCGCATTTTAAGCAATTATCCCCAAATAAATAATTATATTTCTCTTTTAAAGAATGGGAACCAGAGATGATGAGTATGATTATCTGTTTAAAGGTAAGTTTATTGCTAACATTGGATTGGCAATCGCTAACAAAGATAGCTAACGTTGTCTAGCTAGCTAACGGGGTATCTAAAATATCAATCATGATAAGGTTAGGATGGTATCGGTAGGGAATAGCCTGTGTTTACGAACCTTTTTTTAAACATTTTTGGAATTTGCCTATAAGGAATTCGCTAACTGTATTACAAGGATAAGTACCAATACCCAGCCTAGGACATAGATAAGGTGCGTCCAGCTATCTGTCGGGTAAACGACGTTGGCTAGCTGCTGTAGTGGTACGGCTGTTTAAAAACAAAGCTGAGTGTTATGATTAAGTTGGGTGTGTTTCCCCGCGATATCTACCGTGTTAGATTGCCATTTTTATTAACAAGCAGTTTTTTAAGTTACATGCATCGAACTTTGGTTGTCAAGTGCTGAATGTGATGTCGAGATTCAGTAGCTAGCTATACCATTATTGGCTCTGGTTCTGTATTCAAAGTCCATTGTACAAGTTAAATTGCTTCTCAATAGTCACGTCTTTCTTGTCCTGCGGAGCTATTTCTTTGGCACCGGGAAATGCTTGGATGTATCGCTGCCAAAGTGAATTATGACGGTGACTTTTGTGGTCAGAACTGTTATGTGAAATCTACGGTATGCCGCTGCCGTATCCCCTTGTAACTGCGGCCGTATCCCCTTGTAACTGCTGCAAACACTGATTGCATACATATCCTTTGTTTTTCAGTCGTTCTCATAGGAGACTCTGGCGTGGGCAAGAGTAACCTGCTTTCTCGTTTCACCCGAAATGAGTTTAATCTGGAGAGCAAAAGTACAATCGGGGTGGAGTTTGCTACCCGCAGTATCCAGGTAGACGGGAAGACCGTGAAGGCTCAAATCTGGGATACAGCAGGACAGGAGCGCTACCGGGCTATCACCTCAGCGTGAGTATAGAGGATGACCTTTTGTGTTGACCTGGGGTCAGGTTTTCTATTTGGTCCATCAATTGTCTCAGTGCGGATGGAGGGGCAACTTTACCCCTGAGCAGTTCAGATGATAACTGATGGATGTTATGTCAAGTCATTTAACAAGATCTGATGGACAACATGCATGCTATCGTTTATTGTATATTCCATTGGTGGCACTTGCACTGCAGACTTGCATTGCTAATGTGATGCTTGTGGGTTGTGATCTCACTAACAAAGGGGACAACACATTCATAGACCCAAGCATCCATGAGCTCACATTTCCTGATCGTCTTCTAACATATTTCTTTACTTTTTAACATGTAAAATGTAACCAAGGCCTGTATGTCCTGCTTTAATCTCACTGAGATTCATCATTATGACAGTATTGTATGCCACAGTGTTTCTGTCTGTCCTCATCAATTATGAATGGTGCTGCTGTAAGGAGCAGAGGATATTGTGCTGTCATTGAGAACACAAATGGAGTCTACAGGTACCAAAATGCTGAAGTGATTGTAAATAAACCCCGGTAGGATACGGTATGTATCAAGTGTCTCAGAGTACGAGACTGGGCTTACCTAGGATTGGTGTTGTCTTCTGGGTTATGATTCATACAGTTGAGGGGGGGGGATCCTATGCTGCTGCATAAAGAGCTGAAGAGACAAAGGTGTTTTACATCAGAATTACATCCTCTAGTTATTTTCCCTCTTCCTGTTTATTGAACTGTCGGGACCAACGCCATTGCTGTGTGGGTACAGCGCTCCCATTGGGCGGAAGTGTGATCAACGTCGCTACCACAGACTAAGTCTGATCCAATGGGTCTTTGCTTGTTAATCAGAAGAGATCAGGGTCCGGTCCAGGGGGTGTACGGAATTATAATCCCTAATTACATTTCCATATAGCCAACATTTTACTTCGTGTAAAGGTGCTACTTGTAGTAGACAAGAATGTGCGTAATTAACTTAGGGCAATTTAACAATGTAAAACAAATTAAATGAAGCAGTGCGAGCAGTAAGAGTATTTCTTCTACAATATTTTACCGAACAGATTTCTTATATCTCCTACGTAATGTACAGAACAGATTTCATATATCTTCTATGTTATTTGACAAAACAGATTTCCTGTGTATTGCACATTATTTTGAAGTACAGATTTCATATACCCTATGTTATATCTTGCTTGACGTCAGTCCGCCTCCTGCTACAAACACAGGATGTAGGCTTCCGCTTCTCCACACTGGCCATCCAAATCCCGGCAACATGTCATTTGGTGGAGTTTCCTCTCGGGGGGGCGGTGCCATGGCCAAGTGCTTGGCCTTTGTGAGAAGGACCTCGTTTCCTAACGATGACGCCGTCCCCGCACAGGTATTACAGAGGAGCGGTGGGGGCTCTGCTGGTGTACGACATCGCTAAGCACCTGACCTATGAGAACGTGGAGCGCTGGCTGAAGGAGCTGAGGGACCACGCCGACAGCAACATCGTCATCATGCTGGTGGGCAACAAGAGCGACCTGCGCCACCTCCGGGCCGTGCCCACCGATGAGGCGCGGGCATTCGCAGGTCAGTATCTTTAGCCGTATTTGCAGTAGCATCAAGCTATTGCCCCCTGGCCCCTCCCCCCACACACAAACAAAAGCTTTTTAAAAATGACATTGGCGTTTGGATGTCTTGGATGGTCCCCGAAGAGCATCCACGTTATTGTTGACCCATACAGGTGGGAGGGGGGATATGGTAACGTTTCACAAGGCATCACGTGTATCGTGGAATGGGATTGGTTGAGGAGAACACAGCATGGCATGCACTGTGTTTACGTGACTTGTCTCATGCAATTTGAACAATACAAAAGGCTTCACATCATGCAGAAATTGCATCCAACTAGATTTCTTCCTTCAATAATTCTAGAATTGTAAGCAGTCCGTTAACCTCCGTTAAGTTTTTGAATTGTTATTTTTCTACCCTCAGAGAAAAATGGGTTGTCTTTCCTTGAAACGTCAGCTTTGGATTCTACCAACGTTGAGACTGCTTTCCAGAGCATTCTGACAGGTGTGTGTCTGTGTGCATATGTATGTTTATGTCCTTGTTTAGCTGATGTATCCTGTTGAACCCAACCCCTGCTGATTTAATCTGGTGCTTTGGCAAGACTGACTTATGTGACCAAGCCAGGTATTTAAGTTCCTCTCTTGTTCCCCTACCCACTTCCTCGTATCTTTCCCCCGTCAGAAATCTACCGTATCGTCTCACAGAAGCAGATGTCAGAGCGCCAGGAGAGCGACATGTCTCCTAGCAACAACGTGGTGAACATCCAGGTGCAGCCCACTGAAAACAAACCAAAGATGCAGTGCTGTCAGAACATCTAGCCCCGCCCACGTACCCCCCCCCCCGACCCCTGCTCTGTCCCATAAAATACTTCCTTGGTTCAAGGTTTGGGGGGCGAGGTTATACCAACGTTGACTGTTCACGTCAAAGCTCCACCTTGATGGGTGCATGTATTTCAGCTTGCCTCAGGTGGGTGGATGTTTCGGCGAAGGATACAGTCTCGGATGTGCCGAGTGTACCCACCTGGAGCCCAGAGTGAGGTTAAATAAACACGCCCACTTTCCCTCTTAGTCTTGTAGTCCTCCCTCCCGTCTCCCTCTCCTTTATTGGCCGGGATTCAGGAAGTGTAGTCAACGTCTAGATTAGGCTGTTCTCTAGCTGAGCCCTTTCAGCCAATGGCAGGAAGGCATTCCTCTCACTTAGATTTAATACTGTTAATGCGCTGACATGTCTAACTTTCTCCACAGTGATGTCTTAATATATGAATGTTATTTCTTTTCTTCTACCATTCCTTTCATTTATGACATCTAGTGTGTGTCCTTTGATTTTTACTTCTCTTTTATTCACGTTTATTTTTCTGAATATTTAATCATCTTTACCACTAACGTGTATGTGTTTGACGCACACTGAGAATGTTCACTGTTTCTGTCCATGACCTCCTCCCAACAGTCTAGCTTACTCCCTCTCTCTACCTCTCTCTCTCGGTCTCTCACGTAATGCAGTGTTTCAGGATGGTAGGTTTCAAATGTGGAAGTATCAAGAACAGAATACCAGATAGAATGTGTGCCCCTTTGGGGATGGATCGTCTCTCACAGTTCAGCTGATGGCCGCTAATGGCAAAGTTCTAGGATAGGATCTGTACGCCAGCAGCTCCATGCAAACGACAGGGCAATGAGTGTTCTCTGCTATTTAGAGGAAGACCAGCTTCATAAAACACTTATAGAGTCCCACGTGGCTCCCAATTACATGTACAGTACATTGTATGCTTGGGGGTCGTTGGGTCAAAAGTAGTGCACTGTGTAGGGAACGGGACACTTAGTCACTTTGTTTACAGTCTGCGTTGCGGTGGGTGGCAGAATGCTGGACGCTAACTTTGGAAGGATGTGAGGGTTTGTCTCTGAACCCCGTTGGATGAGTTTGGATTGATTTCATGTCTTCGTAGTTGATGTTTTACGGAGGATGACGCTGTCAGAGTTGGGCTCAGTTTCTGTCTATTCAGAAAGAAACAGAATTGCAACTCCACATTTTTCATTTGGGCAATTGGAATTGAAACGTGCTCTCGGTCAAATGTACATTTGTGCTTCCTAGTTGCAAGTTAATCATACTCTTGTCTAATGACACTGACTAGATTTTTTTGTTTCACTAACCAACAAAAGTTCTAGATATTTTTGTTTAAGTAGCTTTACGGCTTCTATCCTGAACATGCATGCACGCCTTTAGCGTTTATTTGATGCCATATCACATTGTGACACGTTTCGAACTGAAAGAAACGTAACGGTGACAGAATTCCAGTACAGTTCAACATCGGTCGAGGAGAAAATATATCTGTGCATTGCCGGGGTTATGACGGGTTGTGTTCATTTTCAGAAACGTCCGGCTTTCGGTTTGGTCAAACCAATCCATTGACTGCGTTGCCTTATTAAAACGCTCTCTGAACATCGCACTCTCAGTGCCTCTACCTATGACCCCAGACTGCACATCTAATGTCAAACCTGAAATGACTAGCTTCCGTATGACCACTACTACCCTCAGTTACCCTACATGCTCAACCACATACCTTTCCTGCCGGCTAGCGCAACTGCTAGCCGATGACAAAACGGGGCTAGTTGGCTCTCGACCTAGGTCAAATGCTTAAAACTGATTGGAGCATTGCGCGATGTCGTTTCCTCTGCACCATTTGAGGTGTATGGAATAAGTCGTCCACAATATTAAAAAATGTAATAAAAAAGTAGCTCGCCAAGCTAAATTGTCCGCTCACTTATGTTGTCAATATATTTTTTACAGTATGCTTGTGACTGACCCTGGTTTGGTTCCCTCGCGTTGTCCAGTATCACGTCGAAGCCTGTATTCACAAGCGGCCTCTTTATTCTAGACGTTGCATGGCTTTTTGCATCATGAACATTGCCCCAGCCAGTACAGTTAATATTGATATAATTATGCCTTACGTATGTAGCTGGGTCATTTATTTGCATTATTTCCGAAGAAAATCTGTTCTGCTGCTGTCTGCATGTTCAGTGTATTATCCCTTCATGTGTATATACTCGTCTAAAGCTATAAGATAAACATGCTGGGCTGGGATTCGCTCACTCCGTTGACATGCGCAGTGTCCGCGGCTCGTTCAATCTCGGCAGAACACGAGAACGTTTCCTTTAGCATTTAAGTGGCGCGACGTCTCCACGTGTGGGCGTGGCCACCAGCAGAGGGACGGCGATGTCTATTGAGCCTAACCCTTGGCCTGACGCCATGTTCCAGACCATTCACACACTGGTGCTTGTGGCTAGATAACATGATTAACAAGTCCCCACACTGGCCCACCTATGGAGTGCCGTTGCTGACACCGGAAAAACAATAAAAAACGAATTTCCCCCACTTCCAATGACCTGTCACTGGGCTTTACGCTGGACGTGTCCGCAAACCAAACTGCAGATACGGCAGCCTCATTCTGGTTAAACCAGACCGAGTGATGTTGTCGGACACATGGGTAAAGCGTAAGCGACATGATATTTGTGGAGATTCAAGGCCAATTCAGACAGCCTGGGTTTCGGTTGAACTGCGATCTAGGCTGTAGCTGTATCTGTGGGTGTTATATTGACATATAGAGCTTTAGTCCACTGTGTTCATGCGTGTGTGTGTGAGCAAGTATTGTGTGACTCCGTGTGACAGTACCAATGGCGTTATCTAACAGACGGTATTGTCATGTTGTGTTTCACAAAACCAGTCTTTAGTGTCCTAGATAAGAAATAGGATACCATCAAAAGAAGTTCTCTAGATAGGGGGTAGAATACCATTAAGAGGTTCAGAAGATGGGCAAGTCTGCAGGTTTGTAGGAAGTAGTTTAATGTACCTCTATCGTTTTACTTCTGATATGTTATGACCTCTTTTTGGCTCATGATTGTTTTTTTCTTCTTTGTTTTAATTAAACGCGGTCACTGATTGTAATTTCATTGTAAAATGTGTGAAACTTTGCCATTTCAATGGTTTTGGTAAAACGTGTAGAACTATGCCATTTCAATGGTTTTAGTAAAACGTGTAGAACTATGCCATTTCAATGGTTTTAGTAAAACGTGTAGAACTATGCCATTTCAATGGTTTTGGAGGATTGTGTGGGTGGTTGTTTTGTGCTGGGAGGAGGGGGGTGTAGGACTTGGGTGGAATTGAATCAGATGGTTTTATGTTTTGTACAGAATGAGAAATTGTACAATTTTGTTTATACCTTAAGTTATCAATTCATCTTAATAAAGCGCACCAGTTATAAACCTTTCACCCGTCAAAGTTCTCCATTTGCGTACAAATATGGCTGAAGATGTTTGGTGTGTAATTACTGTTTGTTATTGCTGTAAATGTCAAAGTTGTTATAACGTGGAAGAATGCTGTAAGGATTTCCATTTCGGAAGGCAAATTTGAAACACTCCACGAATACCAGATGTGGTCTTTTCATCGTCGTTATATGAGCACAGGCGGACCGCATTTCCTGAAGAGGAATACATGAGAATCAGGTCCGGGGTCACTTCTTCTGCATTCCTGATTCAAAGGCGTTGAAGAGAATTATAATTGGCATTCCTGTGTACAGCCTCGATTTGAAATGGAATTGATCCCAACTCAGAATCAGTCAGCAGTCAGAATCACGGTAGAAACAAGACATCGGTCCCTTGGCCCTGAGCTGTAGCAACTTTATTACATGTGTGCATTTAAAAAGACGAGCAGCATTGGAGGTTCTACCGTGACACAACACAACCGAGGATGGAAGGTCGAGATTTGCGTCCCGAATGGCACCCCTTTATAACGCACACTTTCTTTTATTTGTGTCACTGGTTTTGCCACTCGGGACGCACGCCTGCCCTGTGAGAGAGGGGGAAAGAAACAAACGACCAAGCAATGACAAATACTTCATGTACAACTGGCTCGTGGCTCGGTCTGCATCGTGTCGACACGTGTCCGTTTTCACAAAGACACTTCAATATAGCTCTTTAAAGTTGCCTGGAACACCCCCTTTAATCTTAAATATATTTAATGTATATATAAAATATCTCTAACCCTGTTTTGAACATGTCATGTTATTGCTACTCAGTGAGGTTTGGGGGTGAATATCCACACAGGGGAATCACGATGTCGCCAACTCAAAACCCGGACGCAAATTGTTTACAAGCGTTTTCTGAGTGTCTTTACATGAGGAGATATCTCACGAGTAACGTTTGGGTCGTTTTTGACGTTGATGTTGTTGAGCAGTTCAAATTGGATTAATGACCATGTTCAAAACTGGTAAAATGACAGGCTGCTTCCACCAATTGGCTAAACAATGACAAAATGTTAACTAGCTACTGAGATTCATTGTTTGGCATGCAGATTTATTAGCTGTACACAACATAAAAATCACCACCACTACTGAATACATTAGGTAGCTACGATAAATATAAAAAGATAAAATTCTCACCAGAGAAAATGTGGACCTGTTTAGGATCTTAAATATGTAAACATGTGATAAAGTAAATAAGAAAAAAAGTGTAAAAATATGACATCTATTCACATTACATGTACTGTATCCGTCTGGTCTGTGGGTTGCTTTTGTTTAAATATATACTGTATAATCAAGGCAGCATATTCATTAGTGCACACCATTGCAGTCTTCCTCGCTGGTGCCCTCATGAATATGAGCCTGGTTTATCTGAGAACACCAGAAAAGTCTACAGCGGCTTCCACCTCTTGGCTGATCTTCATCACCAGTAGCATAAGTGGTGGCTCATGTCGGTTATACCAATATGCAATGGAACAGGCCCAGTCAAGTCTCACAATGACTGACTTAAATGATTTCTCCAGTTCACAGTCTTGACGGGGGGGCAGATCTGATCTAACGCAGTTTTGACAAGGCTCCGAGATGTTCTCTTCCCAGAATGTTGACGGACTGTCCTTTTCTCCCAATAGGGTGCAGAACTATTGAGCCAGACGAGACCATTTAGAGGCCTATGACCTTCGGGTTGTTCCAAAAAAATAAATACAAGTCCAGTTTTTGTGTGTGTGTGTCGTCCACAGAGCCAGGGTGTAAACGCTAGTTACCTGATGTTCTCCCTCCTGAAACGAACATATCGACGGTACGCCAACGACACATCCGCAGCGCCGATGTTGCACCAGTCATATCGAACTGATGGGGCCTATAATGCAAATTCCTGGGCGGACCGCATCGCAATCCCATAGGTCCTCGGGACCCATTGGATCCTGCGGGGGGGACGTGGGGGGTCTATAGCAGGGAGCTGGTGGGGCTGCCGGGCTTGGGGGGGCTGTTTCCCTGAGGGTGTGTGGGGCTGTAGCTCTGACTGTGTCTCAGTGGAAGCAGGTCATAGTGACTGGGGATGTGGCTGTTCCTGGGCAGGTCGTAAGGGTTCTGAGGGTACGTGGGGACCACCGCGCCGTTGGAACCTTGGAGGACACTCACCGTGGGTTCTAGCGGGGAACAAAAGAGAAGGGAAGACGTTGTTTAATGTGACAAACCTTCAGAACACATCTGTCTGGACACCCCTAGACCAACCCCTCATCTTTTTAAGATTTTCCTCATAAAACGGACACACTTATCCGTGGCGGTTGGGCGTGGCGGGTGGGCGTGGCGGTACTCACCCGCGTCATAGACGTTCCTGGTGGCGCCGTGCGCGGAGGACGTGACGATGGCGGAGGAGCAGTAGGGCGCCTGGTGGTGGGCGGGACTCTTCATCTCCACGTAGCTGCTCTCCGAGTGCTTGCAGGCCGGGGCCAGGGGGTCGTGGATGGTGGCGTAGGGGTTCTCGCTGCTCAGGGAGCAGCTGCTGGACAGGGAACCCTTCGTGTAGTCTTGACGGGCGAGGACGAGAAAAACACACTTGTTCAAACAAGAACTAAAACACCTCTTAAATGCTATCTTCCGCATGCTTAGGGTGTAGAAACGCCCTTGTGAACTGCGAGCCCCCTGGAATAACATGATTAACAAAGAAAATTGTTTCCACGCATGCCTCGATCAGATTGACACTGGGTGCCTCCACGAAAAAAGAAACCTAATGTTGTCCACAACATACAGGTTACATACAACAACATACAACACTGACAAACTAAGCTGAGTACATTCTCCGTCAACAACCTGTAGGAAATGAACATCGGGAAACACAGCATTCAGGATGACATATTCACAACAGAATACCAGATCCACCATACAATAAAGATTTCAGCTCTGTGAGGCTTTTATTAGTGATACTGTGTATTAGTTTGAGCTCTCCCTGGGGACCCCCTAACACTGGGGTGCCCAAACTAGGGCCCACGGGCCAAACCTGGCCCGCTGAGAGCTTTGATTTGGCCCGCCGCACCATATAATATAATACAGTTTGGTCAAATGCAACGTTACTTTCGCCCCACGGCCCTCAGTCCACTTTCAGTCAAACTTCATAAGAAAACGTTTGGGCACCCCTGCCCTAACCCCTTCATGTATTGGTCCTGCTCCAGAGCTAGCACACCTTAAACCTGACAATGTCAATCCCCACGACCAGATGATTCAGGTGACCTAGTTCAGAGCTGCAACAACATCATGAGATGTCTAGGAGGGTCCCAGAGGAGAGTTTAGAGATCCTTTGGGATTAGCGTATGTGTGTGTGGGTGTATGGGTTGGGAGGGAGGAGACGAGCAGAGGAGGACCAGAATGAAACCACCAGGAGGGAGAACCACACAGAGGAACAGGAGGAGGAGGTTACACGCGTGCCCTGCGGAGAGAGACGAGACACACACAGGTCAGCACACCTGATCTTAAAACAAACACACACACACCAGCTCGCAGTATATATAAAAACACTTCAGATAT
Organism: Novumbra hubbsi; assembly: GCA_016801125.1. Lineage (NCBI taxonomy): Eukaryota > Metazoa > Chordata > Actinopteri > Esociformes > Umbridae > Novumbra > Novumbra hubbsi. The sequence goes on from JACXGK010009839.1 coordinate 16,931, forward strand.
GGATGATGGAATGTGTGTGACATGACACAGACAATTACTATGTTTTGGTAGATGAGATGGTCTAATTAAGGACACAACATTCCATCCTTCTTACTATGGTCTAATTAAGCAATTAAGCACAAGGAGTTTGGTATATGGCCATTATACCACGGCTAAGAGCTGCTCTTAGTCACAACACACTGCGGAGTGCCTGGACATGGTCCTTAGTAGAGGTATATTGGCAAATGCCACTGACCCCAGAGTTGCAATGATGCAGTTAGAGCAGTAAATAATGGTGCCATGTCATACCTGTGGTATACGAAGGCATATACAATGGCTATGGTCTAGCATCACAGCTTTCAGCCAATCATCATTAAGGTTTCATACCTTGCGATTTATATAACATTTATCAGTTATCATATTTTAATTTTAATTTAACACAGCAGGGTAAAAAAGTTACCGGCAACGAACATAATTACATACAATATTTTGTACGGGGTATATCAATTATTTGTATGTGCAAGTCAAGTCTAATGTTTAAAAGAAGGAACGATCAGGTTTAAGAAGAATCCTAAACATGGCCGATCAAATTGAGACACAGCATCTGTAGGAGTTCCAGCCCCCCCCTACCCTACCGTACCTCTGTAGTACTGCTCATGGTAGGAGCTGTAGCGCCGGTCCACACAGTACAGACCTGCAGACGCGCGGAAGGAACACGTTAGTGTCACAATGACGGCAGGACACAGGGGACGCACGTCTCACAGACATCTGCAGGCTTTTGTTTTGTTTACTGGGAGCGAGTGAAATGTACCCAGTTCATTGAGGTTATAGTAGGCCGTCCACTCGGGAGCGCTGTTCCTGTTCAAAGTTTTATTCTTCACCTGGGAAGGAAACACCCGGACACAAATTAATAATACATAATAGCCCAATCGGCAAACGCGAGTGCGATTCACGCACTGTCAAACGGCGAACCTGACCACCCCGGCACCCACCTTGGCTCCCCTGGTCTTCCAGTTGGGCTTGGCGTAGTGGCCGGTATGTAGGCAGGGTCTCAGTGTGTGGTACGAGGGGTTGGTAAAACATCGGCTGGCCGCGCTGTTGGTGGGAGATGACTCTGGGGAGGACAGTAAGCCAGTACACTGCAGCCCTATACCACGTGGAGAAACCGTCTTATAGCACAGGGCTACATACTGACACAACAGCATGGACTACATATCCACACAACAGACAGAACTACATATCCACACACACAACAGACAGGACTACTCAAATGTGCACCACTGAGGCATGTAACCTCCGCAGCTGTAAATAAGAGTTGAAATCAGTGGATGTTCACGATCTACAGCAACAACCTGCAAGCAAGTTTCCAGAAAGAGGAGGAAAAGAATAAAAGAGAATTAAATTAGAATTAGATACTTGAGTTTAAGACTAAGGCAGCCCTCTGTAAAATATAAACACCACAGCAGATAATTACATTTATAATAAAATGATAAAAACATACGGTTTCATGAACAACAGCCCCTTTCAAGAACAACAACACTGTTTTTTAACATTTAAACAGTTACCATTACTAAGTTGAGCTGATTTAAACCGTTACCATTACTAAGTTGAGCTGATTTAAACCGTTACCATTACTAAGTTGAGCTTATTTAAACCGTTACCATTACTAAGTTGAGCTGATTTAGAGCGTTACCATTACTAAGTTGAGACGTCTGTAGCGTCTCACCGGAGAGCGAGTAGTCTTGGCTGGTGATCCTGAGGGCAGGAGTGTAGGAGACGCTGGGCATGTGGTTGCGCCCCTTCTCCCTCTGACGATGGCGCCACCACACGAACATGCCCAGCATTGTCATGACGAAGAGGAGCAGGAGGAGGATGCCCATGACAACGCCCACAGACTGGCGCTCTGACGCCAATCCTGGGCTGATCTTGGTATAAGGATTCAGCTCCTCCATCATCAGAGCAGCTGTGGAGGGCAACACGGTGGAGGGTTACTGTGAATGCGTCGGTGGGCAAATAAATAAAATCCCCAGAAAATCATGTGTAATCCTTCCTGTTTAATCTTGCCTGGTTGAATCCTAGTGCAAAGTTACGGAACAGGAAAGTGTGTTTTAGGGATACAGAATTGAAGCAAACTTCCTTTTCTCCCGAACACGGGATGCAAGGCCTGCACTCACACACACAAGCACACACTCACACACACACACACTAACCTT